>VYXF01007458.1:175149-243453 GCA_013397295.1 Polioptila caerulea
TAATGTAGTTATTAGTTGACAGGCTCCTTGTATATATCTACCTCATATTATAATTTTTATGAAAATTGGTCCCAGTCTCCGTTTAAGAGTTTTATTACAATAATTATGATGTACCTGATACCTGCACTGCCAACTTTTTTTCAGTACTGAAGAAACATAGAGCAGTCTCTTCTGCTAGTGTTTGCTTAGATCTTGCTAAACTTTGCTGGACATGGTTCCCCACATTTTGCACATAGAGGGCTTTATTTCTCGAGGCAAGGAGCATGCAGATAAGTGGACCTTAATGACAAGTAACATTTAAAGCATGATCTCCTGTTTCTGCCAGCTGCTCCATAGGCAAGATATGTGTTTACAGGAATATGGAAAGAGAGTACATGAGGTAGAGAAGGAAGCTTATTTTGGCTTTTAAACTAAGAGTACTACTTAAGTTTGTAGGACTGTTTGGTTTTGGTTTTTTAAATCTTTTAAAAATTTTGGTAGGAGCCTATAAACCAACCCAAATATCTTTAACTGGATTGAATTACTAATTATAGTCCATGTGGATATATTTTGGTTGGATGCAACCAGTAAGTCAAGTTCAAATAAGGGCCAAAGTAAAACTTCAGAGATAAGATGTCTGTTTCCTAGAAGGCTATGTGTACTGTTTAAATAACTAATTGTTTTTTTCTTGAGTCTGATGTGAGTGCATGGTGTGTGTGCAAACAGGTAATATTAACAAGACTGTCTTGTTTTGGACAGTTTATTCTCTGGTGCATTACTCTAACAAGGTTTGAATGGATTCAGTAGTCTCCTTAATTTCATTAATAGGTTCACAGAAAGTAGTATTTTAGTGTTCTATTCCCTCATTTGTTCTGCATTTTGGGGGCGGATGATGTGTTTTTGAGCAAAATGCTGCTATTCTAGGGGAAATAGGTGGGAATTCAGATGGATACTAGTTTTAACTTTGCCCCAGTTGAAGTAGATGCAGTTATAAGGATTGGATAGCATTGATTTACATTAGAAGTTTTTGACTGATGACACTGGAACAAATGCTTTGTGAAAGGGAAAGGACTCTGGTGTGTTTTTTAAAGTTTGACTCAAAACCACTTACTAGAGCTCTGCAGTTGTTTGTAACCCAAGCTTCTGTTTGCAAGACACTAACCAGAAACCGTATCTTGACTTCCTACTGCATTTTGCAACAGCCTGTATCTGAAGTTTCTATTATAACCAAAAGATCCTTCAGACTACTTGGAATTTGCCTATAACACCAAGTGATTGTGTGTTCTTTCACTTTCTGGGTGCACATTTTCCCAGTTTAAAGAGACCTACTGAATAATAATTTCTATGCCCAGGAAGTATTATTTGCTAAATAACTTTGAAATACTCAGTTGTTTTGGAAGTTATGAACCATTACTAAAGTGATTTGTGTTAAAATGCATTTAAAATTTCTGTGCTGTTCTGAGTATGAAGATGATACAGATTCTTGTAAGTGTTTGCTTACAGTTTCATTTTGTGCTGTTAATGCAACAGGTGATGTGGACTTGGCAACATGGTAGCCTAGCTTTCCTTCAGTTTTGAAACAGTTTTATGGCTTGGACATGCTACTTATTTTAGCCCACATTGGAGAGTGGAAGGGCGTGGACATACACTGACTGAAAGTTTTGTTGTGCCATGCTTTCATTTTGACGTGGATAATGCATAAATGAATTGATTTAATGTGAAAGTAACGCACCCTACTATAACTGCATGCTTTGTAGGGGGTTTGGTCCTGTATATAACAAAAGTCCTCTGTTCGCTTTTTTCCAACTAATAAAATAAACATTCTATTGAAAACGTGCAATACTCCCCTTGTGAACTACTGCAGCAATTCAAAAAGAGGGAAATAGTTAAATGTGTGCATTTATGGGTTTTGTTTAAGTTAAAAGGTTGCTTTTGTTTTCAGTATTTGTATGAACTTTACAACCCACTTCTTGTTGAAGTGCTGCCTTTTATAAGAAACGATTTCCAGCTTAAGCACCCTTTCAAACTATTCTAGAATATTAGATTAATTTGTGTTCTCTTGGATTCTCACTCTGTTAGGACAGGCCTAATAAGAATACCATGGGAGAGGCAGGGGGTGCTTTCTAGCACAACGTGTTGTTCAGGAAGTTTGGCGTTGCTTGTGAGGAAAGGTGTGGTTTCAGTGAGAAGCTTGCTTGTCGCCCACTGTGTTTTCTTTTTGCTGTACGGAAGACACTTCCCCAGGATCACAGGGTCTCCTTGGTAAATAAATGTGTTGCACAAGTTACTCCTCTTTGCAAAGTTGTTGTGGTAAAGATTACTTTCTGAAGATAAGTTACACAATAGCTGGAAAAGCTGATTCAAGGTGTTTAAAAATTAATGCTAAAGACTGAGAAACAACAACAAAAACCCCCAAAACAAGCACCAAAAGCCCCCCAAAATCCCAGCCTAACCCAAAACCTACCAGCAAATACCAAAACATTGAATGTGAAAGTTAACTTTTTGGTTTTTTCTTAGCATTAAAATTAATCTTTAAAGTTTTGGTTTATACATTTATCTTGGGTAATTGTGGGAAAAACATTCTGGACTCCTTATAAGAGTATATAAGTTAAACTTATTTAGGCAAATCACTAGTATGTACTACTAAAAAAAAAACCTGCAAAAAAATCCAAGGGTACGGTAGATGATTTTTTGGCATTTAATCCTTGTTTCATGACTCTAGATCAATAAGTATGAGCATTTATGATGTATGCCAAGAATTTTAAACAGATTATTTTTCCCTTTATTATTTAAAGATGTTGTTCAGGTGTAGTAGGAAGATGTAGCAAAGTTAATACTTCCAAAAAATCTTCCAAGATTTAATAGCATTAAATGTTACAGTCAAGGAGAATAAGCTTGAATAAACAAAAATATTTGGCTTTTGTAGGTGAAGGTGCTTACTTTTCCTCAATTTGAATGTTTCTTTGATTTTTCATACTATTTATGTCAACACTTATTATGTTAAATAGGTTATACTAGGTTAAATAATGTATGTTGAACCTATCTTGACCAATGTTCTTCTTCCACATATTTCTATGTGAGTGTCAAATTGTGAGTCATACTGATCAAAAATATCATTAAGAACACATTGTTGCCTTGTGACTTTTTTTTCTCTGTAATATCCTGACTAAATAACAGTAGTGATTTTTAAATTCTCTTAAGAATGCAACTGGGACCTCAATATTTCGTGTGCATGTCTGAATGACTTGACAACGTGGTTTGCCAAACTTCCCTGCATTGTCCACATAACAAAGTTGTTTGAATGCCTCCTATAGCAGGAGCAGAGATGAAGACTCTGCTTTAGCTTTAGGTCAATGAAGATCTCACCACTGCCTTTTTGTAGGTGTGGAATGTCAGTGCCCAACAGTCAACAGCTTCTTGTATGGCTGGTTTAACACCACAGAATTAATGTAGTGGTTCTTGGTTGAGTCTCAGCAATCTTGCAAAACAGTTTCTAACAACACGCTTTTTCTTTCCCCCTAAGCATTCAGTGTGTTTTTTGAGAGATGTAATTGTTGCAGCTTGCCTCATGATCTTTTACAGACATTATTGTATCCTCTTCTAAATGGATTGATACACTTTGGGACAGAGAATTAAGGTTGTACATATAAGTTTCATGTAATCTGGCTTTTCATATAACATTTGCCAGAGACCTTCACCTAGTGAGCTCTGCACCTGTAAGTTGGATTTGTAGAGAATTCCTTCTGTTCTTAGGAAATCCAGATCTCAAGTTGACGAGAATAATGCATTTTGAGTGTGAACAGGAAGATCTGAAGGTTTTAGGTTAGAAGTTGTTTATGTTCTAGTCATGTTGCAGTGTCAGGATTTGACAGTAGGTTCAACAGTGTTTGGTTGCTCAGTAGAAAGGAACCACAAAGTTCATTCCTATTACAAGAGAATTCAGAGTTTTATTTGTTCAATGTAGACATAATAAATCAAACCTACCATGTAAGAGTTTAAAAGAAAGCTATTTGGAAGGCATGTCACTGAACTTCTATCATCTTTCATATTAATAGTTTGAGAACCCTTTTTTCCTTTAGTACTTTCTTGTTACTCGTGAGTAGTTCGTGTATTTCTTGTTTTAATTCAGTGGTTTGCTTGGTCTTTTATGCACAATAAAGAGTTGTGCTGAAGAAAAGTTGCCATCACAGAAACAATTAAATGCATGACTTTAAGCTTTGATTTGTATCTCTTGAAAGAGATCTTTAAAAATTTCTCCGAGAATGACTAGGAATTACCAGAGTCTTTCAACTTTTGAAAATTAGGTTAGTTTCTTTTCCGGAGTCTTCTAAACATAGAAAAGTTTTAGCTTGTTTTAAAAATATGGAACAAATGTTTATTTTTTTCTTCATTGTTTGAGTATTTTCTAAACTATATTTTTAAAGAGCAAGGGAACTTTGTCTCTAAAAGGCAAGGATTAGTATTCCTACATTAATCCATGGCAAATTAGACTTGTTACATGTGTTTTGAAGGGTTGAGTGAAGTAAGATTATCATACTTGTGATAGTCAGCTCAGCTGAGACTTGATTTGACTTCCTCTGAGTCTCAAAACTCTCCCAAGATCATTGCCTCAAAAACTTTTTTTATGCATAATTTTAGCCCTCCCTTCATCTTTTCTGCTTGAAATGTATTCTCTGGTTACATTTCAGACATATATTCTAATAAGTTTTATCTCTGCTTCTGTCTGCTTTTCAGCTATTGTTTTATGTGATTTGAAGGGGACAAAAAGGATTTAAAGCATTTTTGTCAATAAACACAAGGCAAAACAATGGGTTGTTAATGTTTCACGTGGGATTCTAAAGAAACAATTTAGTTACATTTAGAAACTTCCTTTATACCTTGGTAAACAAAGGCAAGCGTGGCTTTGTTCACCTTGTTTTAATTATACCTTTGTCCCTTAAAATAACTTGCTTTGTCATTGTAATAGGAAATAAAATACAGAATGATGGTTTCTTTCCTGATAAACTTATTCAGTTGCAGAATCTAAATAAAACATCCAACTTCTGTATTAATATTTCAGTGTGTCTGCATTCTCCTAACTAGGCTTATCTGAGCATGTATTAGTTATGTGAAGTTTTTTGACATACAGAAAGTGAAAATAGAGCACTGCAAATATTAAGCATACATGTAAGTATGCATTAAAAAGAGCTATTTATGTTTTCCAAAGTATATTGTTTTTCCTTACCACAGGGTGTAGGCAGTGCCATTTTCTTGTCATGTCCCTCATTATTCCAAATCAAAACTTATAAAGTTATTACGATTAAATTTCTAATACCAGTTTTCTTGAAGTTCATTGAGGCTTTTAGGATGAAATGTAGTTTAAAAAGTATTTGCAATGCCTATCGTGGAGATATCTTGGGATTTTTTTTAATATTTGTTTTAAAAACTATAAATATGTCTACTTAGAAAGTGTACTTTGGGTCTCTTTCAGAATTTTAATTGTGCGTACATGAAGTTTACCATTTTAAAAAGTTGGGATCTATTTCCTTTAAATAATCCTTTTTTGTTAATTTCTTTTTCTTGTCAAATCAGTTCATCTTTTGTGTTGGTTTGATATTGTGATTTTTTTTTTGTATTTCTTTTTTCAATTTTTAATTGACTCAATAAATATGTGCCTAGAGGTTCCTTTTTCCTCAATCTGAGTTGTGATAGTTTTTAAATCAATCAGTATAACCAGAATTCCAAAATAGGTAGTTTATAAAAGCCTGTATAAATACTTCATACTTTTTAGGTAAAACACTTACCTGAGTGTGATTCTTCCACTAACAATATAGTNGAGAAATCTTGGGATTTTTTTTAATATTTGTTTTAAAAACTATAAATATGTCTACTTAGAAAGTGTACTTTGGGTCTCTTTCAGAATTTTAATTGTATGTACACGAAGTTTACCATTTTAAAAAGTTAGGATCTATTTCCTTTAAATAAACCTTTTTTGTTAATTTATTTTTCTTGTCAAATCAGTTCATTTTTTGTGTTGGTTTGATATTGTGATTTTTTTTTTGNTATTTCCTTTAAATAATCCTTTTTTGTTAATTTCTTTTTCTTGTCAAATCAGTTCATCTTTTGTGTTGGTTTGATATTGTGATTTTTTTTTTGTATTTCTTTTTTCAATTTTTAATTGACTCAATAAATATGTGCCTAGAGGTTCCTTTTTCCTCAATCTGAGTTGTGATAGTTTTTAAATCAATCAGTATAACCAGAATTCCAAAATAGGTAGTTTATAAAAGCCTGTATAAATACTTCATACTTTTTAGGTAAAACACTTACCTGAGTGTGATTCTTCCACTAACAATATAGTCTGATTTTATCTAGCAACTTTTGTAGCCATCTCTGTTCTGTCACATAGTTTTTGTGTAATTTTTGATGATATGCAATATATCCTCTAATTGTTTGGCCAGCTTTGCTAGGGGAGGAGGATATGCATGTGTTTTTCATATAAATAAAACCTGGATTTTAGCTTCCATTCCTAAAGATAACTCTGATTTTAGTTTAGAGCTTTGACATTTTGGATTCCTTGCTTTGGGAGTGCAACCTGCTTTGGAAACAGTTACAGCCTGCTCTGTTTGAGAGGAATCAAACGCAAATTTGAGAAGAACTCTTAATAGCTTGATCTGCTACCAAAAAAAAAGCCCCCAAAGAGTGTGCATGGTGGAAGCCCCTGAGAACTGTTTTTTTGGTGATGTGGGTGTTGTGTGCACGCACAAAATGATTCGGTTACGTTCCTGGAAAATAGGGAGATAGAGATGATGAGATTTGGCTCTGCTTACATGAGGGACCAAAGAATCTCAGTGAGTCAGACAAAGGGAATCAGAACTAAGTTTAATTTCCGTTCTTTACTCCCCAAACATTTTACTAAACTAACAATTACTTGTAAAAAGGGAAAATGGTAGTACTCATATATGAAGAGAACAAGGTTGGATGATTCACTGAGTTGATAATGGTATAAGAAGTTATGGGGATCATCTCTGGAAGCACTGAAATTCATTCTCCTGGTATTCTCTCTGGTAACTTGAGTTGGTAAATGTGAGAGTTTCTGTTTTTTCTCAGCTCCAAAATTGTTGAAAGTAGAAGCCTGTGTTTATGAAAGTTCTTACAACAGAGCACTGAATCATACAATTTACACTGAATTTATGGGTGCTGTCTTCTTTACTCAGCTGTCTCTTGTCATGGGGAGAATGGGAAGATGCCCAGATTTCAAAGGAGTCTTGTCTGTTCTTATGATTCTCGATGATAATTCACTTGCACATAGTGGTTGTTCAGTGTAGACCTGAAACACATTTTTTAGTTCATCTGCTCAGAAGGGATTTCTTTCCTTCTCACTCTTCACCAGGTCTCTGTAGGTAGCTGGCTGCTGTGGTGGGCATGAGAGCCTCCATTAATTTAAAAACAGAAGCTGGGGAAAAGCTGTCTTTCTACTGAATGGTCCATTGCTCATTTTAATTGTCGATCTTATAGTTCCCATTGGTAGCATCATGAAGTAAGATGGTTCTTCTCTATATTGCTGACAATCCTTAAGTTCAAGATGAAAACTGAGAAAGTGTTGGTTAGTTTTTGCCATGGCTCAGGGAAACGATGAGCCTTGGCATAGTGGTGTAGAACTCTGTTGCTTGTAGTAGTCTTTGCTTAATCTTTGGTCAGAAAGTTGCCTTTGCAACCTTTACAGCGAGCAACTTGAAAGTTTAATACTGGCTCTTTAGAAGTGTGCTGAATTGTTTTATCTCACACTACAAAAGTGGCTTAATAACTTCTTGGAAAAAAAAAGGAAAAGTTGTGCATTTTTTATGAGATAAACTCCCAGAAGGAGCTATGCAGGTGTTAGCATAGAGTCATAGAATAATTTAGGCTGGAAAAGATCTTTCCAACCACTAAACTGATACTGCCAAGTCCATCACTACACCATGTCCCTAAATTCTTCATGTCACTGATTATAATGGAGAAAATATTTACACCTGCATTGTAAATATGCTGACAGTGGGTTTTTGTATGTATTGTGCATATACATGACTATCTGATACTGTCTGCAGAATACACACAATATACTGTTGGAGAGATATCTTCCAAGTGTGATAGGATAGAAAAAAAAATGGGAAAAAAAGGAATCTGATATGTTCTCTAGTTGCTGGAAAATATATAAAAACAAGTCAAGTTCTTCCCTGTAGGAAGCAGCTGTAATGCAAAACTTGGTCAAATTCAGTTCTAGCATGTTTTTTTCCTATTTCTGTGGGTTCATCCTCTATAGCAGTACAGTAAACTGTAAAAATTACTGCATAACAGCTGCTGAAGCTTCAAGTGCATTGGGAGAGCAGAGTTGATTGCTAACAAGTATCTAAGTTCTATGCCAGATGTGCAAAATAAACATTCCTGTAGCTTTTCTTGAAGTAGTTGAGCTATAGATGAAGTATTATTTTCATGGGAGAGTTTCTGTTCTATGTGTTTCTGACAATTTCTTTACATCTATAGGCAATTTTTTATTGCATCTTCAGGGAAGAAGGCTTTTGTGTGCCTGTTTTTCACTATAAGACCAGTTTTGGTCATGGTAAGAAGTAATTCTCAAAATTCTGCTCTTCTGGAGCATTGGTGGATGACTTTTAGAGTAAAGGAGTACAGCTTTTAGAAAGGCTCAGAGGCATTTAATAAGGGATAATATTACAGATGCTTACAAGTGGCTTCTTGAAAGTGTAGTGTGCACATACAACCTTTATTTTCATTAGCTTTTTAATGCTTTGATTTATCTCCTTCAGCTACCTATGTAATTCTGCTTGACTTTTAATTACCCATTAATGGAGCAATCAATACAACCATAGAACTGTTGGTGATTCTAAAGTTGTTTCTAGCAATAGCGTGAAGCTAAACTGGGGATAGTGCACTTAATTTTATCACCCTATTTGTGTGATTTTTGTATTTTGGGGATTTTGTTCAAAATGCAGTAAAGCAGTACATGTGATGGGTGGGATGCAAGCCTACAGACATACACTTGAGGTTGTTTCAGGCTCTGTCTGACATGAAAGTCAGTCATAGATCAGATTTTGATTGCGTAACACTAACTTAATTGTAATTAGTGGGTAAATAGGGAGCTTCAAGCATGAATTCATTCATAAATCATGGACTGATTGATCAGTCTGTGGGCAGACAGGATTATTGCTACTTAGTACAGAACTTAATTTCTTATAGCTATACTTTATAGCTTTACTTTACCAGTAAGAATAAATCATTGCACTGTTCACACGTGCACACCAAAAATGGAAAGTACATCAGATTTGCCAAAAGGGCAAAATGTATTCCAGCATATGCTAGCCCAAGGTAAATACTGAGTGTTACGTTGCTGCTTTTGTCTTTATAGCTGGGAAAAAAAAATCAACTGTGATTACTTCTCACAGAATGCAATGAAAGTCTTGTAGAAAACTGAACTTGAGTTGGGTATTTTGAAATTTATGTGCTTACAGTTCCTTCCCTGAACAGCTGCTCTTAGGTCACAGTTGTTTGACACCCACCTCTGGGCTTTGTAAAGATTTATGTGTTTGTAATAAGAGCTGATGCTGTGCTGCGGTGATCCAGAACGGCGGAACAGCAGCCTGCTTTCAGGCGCGTGTCTTAATCTGTCAGATCTCTTTTCATGCACAGCTGATAGACTTGCTTATCTCGTTTGAAGCATGCAAACAAAAGTTCTGATAATGTCTGACCCAGAAATTAGCTCTCACATTAGTAAGGTGCAGGATGTAGAAATGCATGCTTTGGTTATTTCTGCTGTACTGGCTTGCGTATAATGTGATGCCTAAGCGGCTAAAGTTCGATCAATTAGCATCAGTAAAGCATTCTCATGTCCTTCCAACATTTCCTTTTAACTCTTATGAAAGCTGAGATGGGGTGTGTTTCTATAGACACAGGTGTGTAGTGTCCTGCTGGACACGACAGGGTGTGATGCCACTGCCAAAGGTTGTGTGTCACCTGCGGAGGTCTCACTGCCATATCTGCCAGTGCTGTGGGGGTGTCTCAGAGACACAGTAGTCAATGTTACTTAAACTTCACAGTATTAGTGAGTTTAACGTTGTGATTTTACTTTCATGAAGCCGAATTACTGAGTGTTTTTGAAAAAAATAGTTTAGTGAAAGCAAGACTTAAATGGGCACGCTGGAGTGTTTCTGTAAAATCCGGTTGTACTGTATTTTTGTTGCATACCACTTGAAAAAATTCACATGCCAAGTTTTATTTTGTATGTTACAGCATCCATGCAGAAGCAGCCTTCCATCTAGCTGCTGTGTCATGCAAATACATGTATTTCAAATGATAAATAAGAAATAACCTGTATGTCTATAATGGTTCCATTTTTAGTTAGTACTTGATTGTGTTAAAGGAACTGATTTCCCAGTGCTTTCTTCATTTGTTGCACAGATGGCTTCTAGCACAGTCATATTTGTTTCTTTCCCGTTTATATTTGTTGGTCAGTCTGCTAAATGGATATGCATGGGCTGCTTTTGATAGCACTAAACTTGTGTGGGGGTTCCTGTTCTGTGCCACCACTGTGTACATGTATGCTCCTGTGTGTAGAGCTGTGGAAGGGTGTTCCTCCACCATCAGAGAAATCTCATTTCTTGGCTTCCCACGCTTTTCTGGATGAGCACTATTTGAATGCTTCTCTTTATTTGGAAGGTTAGAGGGGAAAGGCAGTTTGCTGGCAAAAGGAAACATCTCCTGGCCTCTGGCTTCTTTTCCTACTTAATTGTAGTGCTATTTATCTCTTCTTCACAGCTGTTAGGTACTCTGAGAGTGAGGTGGTCAAAAGAGAGGGTTGTGGCTTCTGAGAGTGGTATGTCCTGTTCCAGGACTAACTTCCCTTCTGTGCCCTGAAGGCGGAGGTTTGTGGGGAAAAGAGCACTCTTGTCACTGCCTGGCTTAAAGCTTTGAGAGAAGGTGCACTCCTTCTTTTTATAACTGAACACTTAGGGGTGTTTTTGGTTAATTTGTGCTTATAAGAAGTTGTTTTTCTGTTTGTGTACTTGGAGATGATGCTGTTTTTGAAAAACTCTTGTAAGTTCATGATTTGTATTGACTATAATAAAATTATAGTGGAAGTAGCAAGAATTTAACCTTTCATTCCATTTTCTTGCACTCTTGATTGTAGGTAGCCATAACAGAGGAAGCACTTGTCCATAGCATGGGTTCTGACAACTATGGGAGCAGGGAAAGCTCCTGTGTGTTCAGAGCTGGGCCTTTGAGACAGGGCCGGCAGCCTTTCATTTAGCAGCATCCTGTGCATTAGTACGAGAGAATTCTGCTGTGTGCCTTTTATAAAAGTGCCATATGACTTAAATTTTAACACATTCTGCTGCTTTTTAGTATTGTAGTGTTCATGGAAAATGTGCTGTAAGACTAGAAACATGATTGTGTTATACAGTTAATTAAAAATAAAGGCAGATTTTTAATATGAGCTCAGTCAGTGAAATGCATCAACAAAGACTTTTTTGTTGGCTGTCAAGTGAGAAAAACAGAAAAGACTCAAATTCTTTCTCTAATATTTCCTTCCAGTCTGACTCATCAGTAGAAATTGTGAAGAGCTGCAGAAGAGAAGCCAAACAGACAAGCTGATAACTCAAAGAAATACTCTTTTGAGTTTGGGGTTCAGAGTGGAGTCATCATGAGCGATGTTACCATTGTGAAGGAAGGCTGGGTACAGAAGAGGGGTAAGTTCTGCCTTTTAATGAAAGTACTTCTGATGTCTCCTACACTGCGTGCAATGGTATTACATGGTTACACAGATTAATGTTCTTGATTTATCTTCTGGTCTGGAGCAAGCTAATCTGACCACATGGTCAGCTGAAGGCCTTGTTGGTATCGATCCATAACCCCCAGCACTGCCCCTGTTTGGGGGTGTAATTGACCGTGCAGAGGGAGTTGGACTCAGGAGTTCCCACTTCACCTTGAGCCTTGTTGCTGCAGCTGCTGTTACCTGTGCATCAGACTGAGCTGGCTCTTGTGGCAGCTGGGAGAGGCAGTAATAGAGGTGTGCAGTCAGAGGTTGCCTGGAAGCTGCTGTAGATGTGAGACTTGGTGTGAAATTTCCTAGATGCCAAAATCATTCAGTGTGGCTCAGCTTGTATTACAGATGCAAGTAGTCCCAGTAAAATCAACTTAATACTTGCATAAAGCTCAGCATACACCTAATTACTTAGCAGACTTGGAAGCCATATGATTAAAGAATATGTTCCTAACTATAAACCAGTATAAAATATGATTTTCTGTAATATTTGAATTCCTGTGAATTCTTGAGATGTCTCTTTAAAACGTTTCACCATGTGATTTGCACATTTAGGGAGGTTGCTGTATGTTCAGCTTTGAATGTGAAACCTCTAGAAATATCTGGCATTCATATCAAGTGATGAACTTTGGATAAAATCTTCCATGCTTCATGCTGCCCTGCTTTAGGTTGTGGTTGCACACATGATTATTTTCAACAGATTATAAGCTCTCTCCCAGAGAGGAGGTGATCTGGATTTTAGGGTGATTTATGCCATGAGTTTCTGTAATCTTGGCCCAGAAAGATTAGACTGAAATGGTGGGAACAAAATTACCCTTTAATTTACAAAGAAATGCTTTGCTTCAGTAGCAGTGTGTGAAGACAAAGATCATTATTAGCTTTGTTATTGCAGATTGACATTAAATGTCAAGGAAGGCAAGATAATGAGAGAAAATTTTATTATTCTTTTATTATTCCTGCATAAATTTTATTTCAGGATGCATTATGGGTATTGTAAATGAAAATGAGCTAAACCATGTTAAGCTTAAGGCCTACTTCCTATTTTGGAGTATATACCTGTATTTATAATAAATAATATTTTACATGACAAGAACTACTGAAAATCTTAAATTATTTTTCCTTTCCACTTTTTTGTTGTTTACTTAATTTGGAGATCTGATATCTTTTTTTTGGTTGTTTTATATAAATTTCTTTCAAATGTGTTTGAATGGTTAGGATGCTCCAAATAATTTTCTTCTAAATGACATCACTTCCTTCAGGTAATATTGCTCATTCTTATTACAACTGCTGTCAGCTCTATGAGCACTGGATATGCATATATTAATTACTGGGATCCAGAAATGGACAATGTACACTGAAATTCAATGTCTTACTTAATATTTGAAATTCTGAAATGTTAAATAAAGGTTTTTCTTCTCACCCTGTTTTACTATTAATTAATTGGAGAAAAGCCCACCAAGTTGACATTTTGAGGTCAGTTTAGTAATTGTTTACCTTTCCAATTAAAGACATTTCATGGCATGTATTTTTCCTTATCATAAATAACTTTCAATTTATGTTTTTGTTTTTTTTTCCTTCTTGCTATATGTAACTGTGTAAGTTTTAGTGGAAATTTTTAAAATTGCGTCTAATATTGTCCTTAATTTTCTGTGTCTGACTTATTCTGGTCGTTGGTGGGTTAAAGTGTTTCTTTTGTTTGTTTCTGAAAACAGAAGGAAAAGCATGGTTGTGTTTCACAGTGCTAAGAATTAGTGAGCATTTTATTCAATGGTTATACATTTCATGTAATTACAACTTTTACTCTGACCTTGCTCTGGAAAATCAAAGTTGTTAAGTGCATTTGTTAAATATTGCCAAAAAAAGTATCCAACCTTCATCTATATTCTGAGAATACGCTCAGTAAATACTTATTTTGGCAGCTAAATATTCTCTGTCTGTGCTAAGAAGCATTGTGGGATTGGGTAAAGCTGTCTTGCTTCCACAAGTGATCATTCTGTTACAGTTTAAAGTGCATTCTTTGATCATCACCACTTGGTACTCCTTGGCTCAGTTCACAGGCTGGTTTTGGTAGGTACAAGCCACGTTCCACCTGGAGAAGGGTGAGTGTGGGATCTCTGCTCCAGGCAGACACTGAATGGATTCCAGCCCCACTGACCGGTCCTTTGGACAGCCCCGAGCCAAGTGTATGGTGCTGCATAAATTTCTGAGACTCCAGACTGAATTTATCTAGAAATGAAACTTTTGAACTCTTCCTGCTGGGAATATGGGGGCTTGGGCTGCTTCAGCTGATGGATCTGTTTCTGTTACGCTGAATTACTTGGTCATTTGACTCTAGCCCTAGACCTTTTAAAATTGTCCCCTTCAGCAGTCAGTATGGTTTGTGATACAAGGAAAGGGAAAAAAATGCAATTTCTTTTTGTGATTCACAACCCAGTCAGGAGAATTAAGATGACTTGAAGGTATTGGGATGAAAAATGGTCTGTCTAATGAGAAGGGCCATTACAAAGGCGAGTTAGGTGAACTCAATGTAGAAGCGAGAGGGGAGGACTGAAAGTAGAGCTGGGGATCTCTCTCTGAATTGAGACTCTGCTAGAGAGAGGCTAGGGGAGACAGGGTATGTTAGGGCACCATGAATGGCTGTGAAATGCAGTGAAAAGATGTTTGCTTTATTATTAGTGCTGTATCTGTGTCAGTAACAGAGGGCTGAGGGCTATATGTTTGTAAGGTGTTAAGCCTGCTGTTGAGCGCTGAAGGATCAGATATGGTGCTACATAGTTGGCTTCAAAGCCCTATTTTTCTGTGTGCGCTTAAATGAGGCACCCATTAAAGTATTAATATTTTACTCAAAGTTAAGAAATGGCAGAATTCAGATTTTTTAAGACTGATCTAACTTGGGCTTTGAATAGTCTTTAGGAAGAGCAGTTTCAGTGTGGTGAGGCTAGATGATGCTGTGGAAGAGTAGGCTGTGGTGTATGAAAGGTCAGTCGAGCAGAGGTGACAGGCTGGAGGTGAGGACTTTGGACAATAGAAGACACAAAACCCAGGGAGAAGCAGTGCCTGAGAAGCTTGGGGAACCTCAGGTTCCAGATGAGAGGAGACCCTGAAGCAAAGTGACTGGGTGTGCCTGAAAAAGTAATGCAGCCCAGCAAGAGCAGATTCGGAGAATGAAATAATTGGTGATGGGGACTTGATACCTATCTACACTTAGTGCATTTGTAAAGTGAAGTGGGTGTTAATTTGGACTGGTTTCTGTCTGCTTCTGTGCCTCTTTGGCAGTGGTAGTGCTCCTGGAGTACGTCGTGTGGCTTTTAGTTTGATCTGAAAGGAACTGGGTTTGTGCGCTGTGGGACTGCTTCAAGCAAGTGTATTAACTAGGGTGGTGGGGAGATTTGCTGCTAAAGCAGTTTCCTTATCTGACCTAAAATACTAACTCAGATCCCTGTGAGACATCAGAACTTGAACAAGTGGAGAGCTAGCAGAGCAGTCAGTCTCCTTAGAGTGGAGTCTCTGCTCAGGTGGGAATGCATTTTGTAAGGATGGCTTTATGGCTATAACTTACTGTCTTAGAGCCATTGACAAGAACCAAAGCAGCTCATGGCCTGTGTCCATGTGTGGCTGCAAAGATATTCTTGCAATTCACTGGCTCAGTGAGGGTAATTTTTCTTTCCTTCTGTTCTCCAGTTATACCTGTAGTCAGATTAGGAGAGAGACGCATTGTCTTCCTTTATGAATTTACTTTTTAGATGACACCAACATTCCTCCTTGAAACGCATGCAGATGAAAGGGAAGAAGTTTTGACTAAAAACATTAAATACAGTGACCTGAACCTTGTTGCTGATATACAGAAATTAAATATGTTACATTATTGCAGTTAGTGTAAGCACTCTGCAGTAATTGCTGAAATTACTTTTACATTTTGGATTTGCAGAGGACAATGTTTTGCAGAGTGAGTATCTTTAAATTTATGTAAAAGTTAGTAGCCTTAATTTTACTTGACTTGCTTTTACTGTGTTTACTTAATTAAATTTAATGATTTGCAGAGAGGGATATGTTTTTAATTTATCAGTTTAGAAACGGATTTTTTTTAACAGAATGAACATGCCTAGTGTGATTAGGGCTATATCATTACAAAAGTGAGTTTTATGCATATAATTCATGTGGTATTTTTTCTTTAAAAACAAAGTTTTCTGAGTTGTGGACTTGACCTTGTCTGTGGTCTATAATAGTCAAAACAATTAGATTTAAGAATCTTTCATAACTATGCTTAATTGCAACCTAATTTCTTTATATATAACCTGTGCACAGAATTTCAATTAATTTAAACATATGAAAAGATTTAAGAGTTTCTGTTACTATGTTATTGAAAGATCATTAGGGACAAAGGAAGAATTGACACAGATGCTGACTTTTAAAAGGACCCAGTTTTAAATTTAACGTGTCAGCTAACTTTGTCTTTAATTGAAAGAGCAAGGTTTTGGTTTTGGTGAGGATAAAAGTGGTGTGCAGGGCACATCATGATGGCTAAATCATTGTCTAGAGACAAGGCAATATGTTGCCAGTTTAAGTCAGTGCTCATGTTGCCACACTTGAGTGCCTGACCTCTGTTTGGGCTTTGGCGTTCTGGTGTGGGGTGTTAGGTAATGCAGCTTGCCATGGCTCACATGGTACATGTACCAGCATTCCCATTTTACAGAGAGGGAACCAAAGTCCAAAATTGTTGTGGCTTAGCTGTAATAACTTAAGAACTTCGAGGTAATGAGATGGTGGTAAAAAAACAGATGTCGTGAAGCTTTCCTGTAATGAGATTTTCTTGTAAATAGTGTGTCATTGAAATACTGTAATATGATTTTTCGCTCAATGTTTTTATTTTTTTCTTTTTTCTCTTCTTTTTTTAAATACCTTTCATAACTTCTTAGTATTTAAAATTGAAGTAGTGTTGGTATTTCTAAACTCATACAGTTCACAGAATGTGTTTGATTTACTGTGATGAGATCGACTCAACTCTGCTCTGTTTTCATTTTTGAGATTCAGGACGTGATGCAGGTGTCATGGGATTTTGAGAAATAACTGTGTGGAAAATATTTACTGTTGTTATATCTTCTATCAAGAAAAATAAATAGTGTAATGGAATAAATCTATTGTTCCAAATAGTAATAGAATTGTTGTTTAAAGTACAAATTATTTATAGTCTTAGGGTAACATGTCTTCTCTCTCCTCCCCTGGCTCAAATCCAGAAAAAGAACTGTATTATTTCATGTAGTGGACATTGGGTTTTACAGTTGAACCAAGACCAAACAGATGTTAATTTTGGAAATACACACTGAAAATTGAGTTCATGTGGTATGGTTTTCTTTTTTTTTGTTGTTTGGTCATTGGTTTTGTTTGAGGAGTTTTTTGTATGTTTTTAAATGGGGACATAAATGCCTTGATTGGAAAATTAATCTCAGAAATTATGGTATTAATTGAGTGTTGTTCACAACCTGTCATAAATCTTGTTTGCAAATTGTCTGAATTATTTGAGCAATTTAACACACCTCTAACAAAGACAAATTTCAATCGACTATGTTGAACATCTGCTACATAAAGTAGAAGAAATTTGAAGAATTTTTTCTAATTGTCTTAGCAAATAGTAGTTTGAGGTAAAGACTTGATTCATAAACAACTTGAAACTAAACAAGCCTTTCATATTGTAGTTGTTCTACTCTAATGCTATCTAATGAATGCAAAATGGGAAGTTCCAACAAAATATGTGAATGTAAAAGAGGCAGTTCCATGTGGACCAAAGGGAGGAAAAAATAGCAGTGTGACCTTTCTTATATCCTTATATGGTAGCTAGATTTATTTTTTTTTTTAATTCCCAGATAGTTAAAAGATTGCTGTATCTTTCACTCAGTGTAGAAGTGGACTTAGGTAAATCTGTAAAGTTGCTTGCAGTCAGCAACTTGGAGTTTTTTTGTTTGTTTTTCTATTTTTGTTGTTATTTTTGGTTTTTGTTTGTTTGGATGTTTTGGAGTTTTTTTCCCCACATATGCACTGAGAGCTGTGTATTTAGGTGCTGTTTTCCTGCAACTACCCCATTGGGAGAGGAAGGCCTCTGAGCCCTTTCTCTGTCCCACTCACTTTGTAGTTGACTGCCAAGATCTTCCTTTTGGAATAATGATAGCCTCTTTATCCATATTTTTCCTTCAAGAGGATCAGAACTGTATGAAAATTTTAAACTTGATGTAACTAGAATGAGGTTTTGTCTTGGCTAAATAACTTTATTCCAGATACCTTTTAGGTAGTGCATAGGTGAGTGTTATTTTTGCAGCTCTCCACCTTGTGCTATTACCAAAGGCAGTTTGCAATAGAAATTGAAGCATGAAACACAAAGTATTTTAAACAGTCTCAAGATTACCCTTGCTGCAAGATCCTTGTTGAATGCCAGTTTAGGTAATTGTGCATAGTTGATTAATGTTTAAATTTTTAAAAATTGTTTTTCATTCATAGTAGCTGTAATAGAGACTGTTACCAGTTTTTAAGTGGTTGTACAGTTTTGATTCTCGTCAGTAAAAATGAAGCTCCCATACATGGAGCTGTATTGTAGATGATAGTGGCTGAAATTCTGTGCATGTTCTTTGATTGGATGTGTTAGTGCCTACCAGTGATATGTCAGATAGAAGATACAGTAATATCTTCAAACAGAGGAGGATGTTTTCCTATGTCTGTAATGATGGTGTATTATTAACATGGAACAGTCATGGGCATATCAATATATTTGACCTTGGAACTATTGATGTTCAGATTTCTGAAAAGAAGCTAACCAAATTCAATGCCTAAATCGAATCTTTGTTTGTTTTCCCTGCAGTTGCTTGTAAGGCATGTTTCTGGTGCTCATTACTTTGGGCTTAAAGCTTTCACATATCCTGAGTTTTATGGTAGAAAAGTGCTTTTACTATTCCTAACAGCAACAGGTTGCTTGTTACACAGGAAGATACCTGAGCAATGGGTGTTTTGGAGTATTCTGGGCCCAGTGGCCTTACATGTTCTTGTATGTCTGTTCCATTTCCTGTGTAATGAATGCTGCCTAGTTGTTCATGTTCTGGAGGTTTTCTCCATTCATGCTGATCTCTCTTACTCACACTACTTAGTTACTCATGAGAGCAATACTTCTAAAGCAAGGTTAAACATTTTCTGTTGCAGGGATTAGGAAGGCAAGATGTTAACAATTCATTGCCTTTTTCCTGCTCACCAGCCTTTTGGCCTGGCAGTACTGCACCATCAGCAAATGTCCAAGGGATGCTATTGGGGAAGAATTTGAGGAGCCGTTTGGCAACTACATGTTTTCTGTTTATTAAAACCTCCAGTTTTTACTTGAAGCTTAAATAGTCACGCTGTATAATACCTTTGGTGTGCTGTAATGCGTTGGTTAAACTTGAAATTCTTTGTGTTTGTGTTACTTTCACATTGTTTTTGTAAGGATAATAGGCTTGCAGTACCAGAACTTTTGATACCTTGTAAAAAATCATCTCCTCTCAATATACCTACATGACAGTCCAACAAATCTCCCAAGTCTTTGTGATTTATTTTATTTCAGAAGCAGTCTGTCTACCTGTTCTTCCCACCCCGCTAGGTCAATCAGCTTATGCCTCTGTGGGAGTCACTTCTTTAACATTACACCTGCTGTAATCATCCAAAACATTATTGAGGTCAACTGCTGTGACTTCAAACTATGTTCTGAAAGAGTTTTAGGACTGGACTAAGAACTCAGAGTTTTAGGGCAAATGAAACTGCAGATTGAGATATTGAAAATAAGTTTTTTTTTTCCAATAAAAAAGCTTTGGGGAGAAGACCAGGGAGGAAGGTTTTATAACCACTCAGCTGTCTTGGTTGTCTTTTGTTTTCTAAGGGGAAATATTTACCCTTCGTGAGCATCTCTACAAATTGTAGACAAAGTGAGAGGCTTTTTTCCATCAAAATGTGCAAAGGTGCTGGTAGTGGGATTTATTCAGTCTCCAAGTTCTTGAGAGCAGTTTCATCTAAATTGCGGGCAAAACGTTGTTTAGTTCCAACAGCACAAACCTTAACTTGCTCTGGGAGGGATTCCTGCTTCCCAGGGTCGGACTCCATCAGCATAATAGAAGTAAATCTGTTGAGACCTGCTTAGATTTTGGTTCAAGCTACGTATGAATGTTTCTGGAGCTTAGCTTTGGATGCACTGTCACGTCTGTTCCCATGGGCTCACGAGCCCCTCGGCAGTGGGAATGGAGGAGTGGTGGTCACAGTGTAAGCCAGAGCTTGTAGTAGTTGATAACTGGGAGATTTACTTCAGATGTATACTACTCCTTACCTGTAATGGTGGTCTCATTTTTTCCAGGGCTCTTTAATACCATCTCTTAGTAGTGCTACTTTATCTCTCAGCTAGTCTATGTTGTTCTTGATTCCTTCCCTTGCAACTCAGGGCGTTGTTAGCTTACTTTATATAAACCTAAGTAAATTTCTTTGTAATCAGATCATTGCAACTGACATCTTGTTTACTGTAATTCTTAGTTTTATAGTTTGCTTTCTAACAAAGTGCTTTCTTAAAAACTGATAGGAAGATAGGAAATGAATGTGTAGATGTCAGAACACTGATAAGAAAACACATTCTCTTTTTCTGGTTAGATTCAGAAGATCACTTACAAATTGATGACTGTCTTGACTTTGGGAGTAGTCTTCCCAAAAATGTTGAATTACAATATGGTAGCATATTAACTGTGTAAAATTAGAAAGTTCCCAGTTTCAGTAGTTGTTATCATTTTTTCATTGAAATTCCAAATTGTGTAACCCTCAGTTATTCACATTTGAACAGTTGAAATGTAAAAATATTTGCTGGGCACAGCTTCCTGATAGTCCTTTATCAATATTGCCACAATAAGAAAGTTTCTGTAACTAGAACAATCTTTACAAATACTGCTTATTAGGCCAAGGTACCAAGAACCACACCACCAGCTGAGATTTGAGGGCTACTTCATACAAATGCTCTGTGATTTTGGTTGTGATAGATTTATGGACAACCTAGTTCATAGTGAAGGAAGACTTGTAAGACAGTGAATTACATAAAGAATTGGGCCAATAGTACCTTAAATTTGGCACTCAGTGTTGTGGAAACCTGAATTTGTTCAAGTCACAGTTTCCATCAGATAAAATGGAAATAGTATTGTTAGTTCACCTCAGAGACTTCCTGAATGTGAGTTTGTTTATCTTTGTGAAAATTCTAAATTCCTTACATTATAATATCCAGGCTTTTAAAAACATAATTTTATATAATTGAAATACAATTTTTGTATAGGAAGTAAAATCAATCTAATGGTAGAAGTTTAGTCTGAATGAGAAGAAGTGGATTTTTTTGATTTTTTTTATCCTGACACATTGCTGAGGAAGAGGTAAAATCTGTTAGGTTGTACAAAGAGATGACTTGTTAAAGAAAATGGAAAAATCTTAAGGTTCCTTCTTTTGTTAGGTGACTTCCAGAGAGACTGGAGGAAACCCTAGAACAATGATCCTTGGGAGAGAGTAATCTGTAGGAACATGGCAGCATCTCTCCCTATGCTTGCACACTTTTGATCTCTTGAAACTGCAGGTGGACTAGTGGTATAACTTTTACACACGTAGAAATTCCTTCTGAGTAGAGTGCTTCTATATAGCATCTTTTGCTTTACTTTGGGGCTGGTATTCACTCTGTTTTGAACTGTGTTGGCTTTTATAATATCGTGCTAGTTTATGCACTCTGACTAATACATTGGAAACTTTTCTGAACAACTTTATTCTTATCTTGAGAAACAGCAGCAGCTACTGTATTTTAATTAGAAGCTTGCAAACGTGCCCCTGATGCTCTTCCATGTTTACTTGGAACTTAAGTGGAAGCTGTTGCTGAAATGGGGGAAGTGTCATGTCCTCCCCTAGCTCGGCTGTGTTGGCACTTGTGCTCATCATGGTGACATGGTGAATCATGCCAGGAAATTTATCTGGCTGAAAATGAATCTATTTTTATTTTCCAAGCTAACTTTCAGATGGATCATTTCCCTGACCTGGCTCACCGTATAGGTGCACAAACAGTACAGCTGGCAAACATGGGAATGGGAGAGCAGCCACGTGGAGGGGCAGGACAGCTCCCTGCTAGTGGCAGCCCCCACCTTTGCAAGAGTGAATTGGCTACAGAAGTGCACCTAAAACTTAAATGGTCACTACCACAGGATTATGCCGCAGCTAGTTTGTGTTTCAAGATGATTTTTTTCTTTGAAATTCATGCATAGTAAAAGATCATTGATTTATTCTGTGCTAGTCCTAAATGTCATTGAATTAAAAATGCCACCAGGAGGGTTAGCTAATTCCTGTTCCTGTGTGTTTATAGTTTTTAAACAACAGATTTTTTTTCAGAGAAGGGTGACTGGGCTAATGACTGGAACATAAAGTGGTTTCTTAATCTAAATAATAGAGTAGCTTTGTTATCCCCTTATGTTTATAGTTTGAAAGGTGTTTAAAAAGAGTTTTTTAACCAAAAAACTCAAAGCCTGTGATAGACAGGTACTCTTCTGAGGCTAGTGAGTTGTTGGCTTCTAGGTATAGAATTAAGATTCAGATTAAGATGATACTTGATGGTTTTCTTAGTTGAGAATATTCATACTGTGTTGGTGGACAATCAGTGAAACTTCAGGTAATGTTAGTTAGTGGGAGTCTTGAGTTTTCTTGTAGATTTTCTGCTACATTAGGTAGAATTCTTGCAAAATAGATTTTGTCTGAACTTCATTCTTTGCAATGAATACCCTACTTCTGGACTTGTTTGGTTATATAACCAAGTTTGGAGAAGGATCACATTCTTTGATTTCAATTTGCACATGAATATTTAATACACATTTTTGTTGTAAACATTGTATTTAAGATCCCTTTGGATGGTTTTCAATCTCAGGATCTTATACTTTTAATTTACACCATGTGCATAGGATTTTATGTGGAACTGCTGTTGGCACAAAGAGGCTTATGTAGAGATGATGAACATTTTCCTTTCCAACTATCCTTGCTCCAAAGGAGACAGTGAATTGCTGTTATTTGCAGCTCTGTGGACAACCATGCTGATATTAGATGAAATAGAAAAATTTCTTGGCAAATGAAACAAACGAAGAGTCAAAACCCCCAAATGAAACCAAACCAACTGGTTTTGGGGATTCTTTCAAATACTTTCTGTTCCCCTACATCCTCTCCAGGGTCGAAAAGAACATCCAAGAAGTTAGCTGCAGATATTATTTAGTCTACAAATGGACAGCTGGGGAAACAGTTACAGCATGTTTTTTGTGGTATATAATAGCTGTGTAATACTTACTAATGTATTTGTCTGAGATATGTTTTTGTGCCAGCTTCCTCTGTATCTGTATTAATAGATAATAGATTATCTATTTAATAGATAATTAATAGATTTATCTATTAATAGATAATCACACAGATGTTGAGTGCACTGGTAGTGAAGTTTTAAAGAATCTGCTTTAGATAGGTAGTAATAATAATTTAAAAAACACCAATAATAATATTAATGCATTATTACTATTATTAGTAGTATAGTTATCCCCCTCCTTCAATTATAAAAACTTGACCCACTTGAATAAGGTCACATTTTTTAAAAAATTTAACATTGATAGGTTTTTTGGTGTCTTTTTGAGGAACATACTTCAATAATTTAACTTATTCTTGCATAAGAATATAAAATCCGAATTTGTGTTGGTTTCTTGTAATGAATTTTCCTGTAAAAAGGTAACAAGTTGCTACTCCAGAGCAGAATAAAATAAACAGGTGTAAAAAGACTCTTTTTATTGGGAGGCAACATGAGTGCAGAAGCATTATTGTGTAGTCATCCAGAGTGTGTCTGATCTTTCCTTTCAAAAGGAAAGTATCTCTATGAGTTTTGGTGGATAGGAAACCACAGGTCATTGTAGCCAGTGAAATAATTGTCACTGGTAAATTACCTCACAGTAAGCATTCGTATTTTTGTAGTAAATACAATTCTGCATTATGGCTTTAGCATATTAATAGCCTTTCCTTTTTTGCAATCCACTCTATTCCCTAAAAGCCATCTGTGGTTTGTGAGCTGTTGATATCAATATATTGGTAGCTTTAGCATAGAGGAAAGTTTTATATTGATTATGTGCATGGTTTATAAAAAGGGTGGCTTACCATGATCTCTTGTCTCTTGCAAATTAATATATTTAAGAATGCTCCAAAGAACTTGTCATCTTTAGAGTTCCTTGAGAATCTGCTTGTATTTCTTCACTTGGAGTGTGATATTTTAATTTTTTAACACACAAAGCAAGAAATTAATCTATTTTAATCTTTCCTCAGAATGGATAAATATTAGAAATTACTCTCTACTGAGAAATTTCGTGCACTGTTATTTAACCAATGCTGAGGAATGCAGTATTGCCATTTAGAACACACCCAATAGGAAGAAAATGGTGTTTCAAAATGTGCCATCTGAACCACAAAAGGTTCTAGTGTGCATAAAGCCTTGTGGAGACTTGAAATCAGAAAGACAGAACTCAATAAACATGTGAATTTGGCAGTTTCCTTTAGTCCTCATTGGGAGAAAAGAGATGTCTTTTTGTAAATCTCAACTGCACCGACGTTTCTTTTTAACTGTGGAATGGTGTGAGCTGCTGTGGAGCCTGGGGTATCAAGCAGGTTCCAAGAGCAGTAAAGATCAGGAGAACTTTCTCAGAGTCTGTTTTAAGGATAATATCCAAGGAAATAATCTTTCATGCACATGCTGCAGTGAGCAGAACTCTTTTTTCTGAAAGAAAAATACGCATTTATGGTTTCAGCTTCTACTGTAGTTAGAGATTCTGTTCCTAGTTTGAAATTGTAAAAATGGAAGAATGGGTAATGTTTTCAAGATACTTTTCTTTTGGTTCATACTGTAACTTTTAGTGGATATTTCTGGCGTAAAAATCTCTCATTAATTTTGCTACACATTTCCCTTTGCTACAGTTGCTCTTTGGTGTTGTTTGAAAGAGTCTCTGGTAAATGCTACTATTTTTTGTGTGGCTCTAAGCAGCTGATGAGCCTATTGAGAGTAGAGAGTGATTGGTAAAATGGGAAGGACATAGAGACTGGAGAAGTTCAAGAGGTGGGTTAGATAGGCTGGGAAAGTGAGCAAGTTTGGTGTGGAAATGAGGTACCTGTATTGCTAGATACAACATCAAGGAATTGTAAAATGGAGAAAGTTTATTGTGGACATAGGGTTTCAGAAAAAAAAAAAAGCTTGCGTTGCAAGGACTGATAATTTTTAATTACTTAAGAAAGCATGAGAAGTCTCTGAAACAAACAAGAATTCCATGGTAATTGCAGTAGCTTCTTCAATGCTGCCATGCATCCTTGTCTTTTAGTGTTTAGAAGATGAAGTTAAAAACATTTTTTTTTCTTTATTTGTTTGGGTTTTTTTGAGTGCTTTGTTTACAATGCTATTATATGATTATAAGGAAAAAATATAGGCAAATAAAATTTATTTCTGAAAACTCTCAGCTCAAAGTCTGCACTGGAAAGTAAAAGAATACAAGGGAGGAATAAATTTATATATCTTGGTAGTGAGGTGCCTGTCAGCTGGGGATTTCAGTAAGGAGCTAGCATTACAAATTGGCAAGGCAACAGTTTCATTTACCAATTAAATAAGATACGGTCATAAAAATCCATGTTTTAAAGACCAGGGTGTGAAACTTCAACTCAGATATTGCTTTCCATCACAACATATGGATGTGAAAGCTGGAAATCCAACAAAGGTACAGACATCTAAATGCCTTTGAAAGCAAATGCCTTAGAAAAATACTATGTATTAAATGGAATGAATTTATAACAGATGCCAAGATTCATTAGACAGCTCAAAAACCCCTTGGCTCTAAAGTTATCCAGAAAAGAAGATGGAATTATCATCTGGAACATATGTTAAGAATGAAGCCAGAGCATCTGTCATGGAAAGCATGCCACTGGGCAGCTGGAGGAACACACAAAAAGCACCAACTGAAAGAGTCTCTCCATTGAACCACGCCAAAGGTAAAAAGGTTGTGGGACATTGCACTGGATGTGCAGGGAGTGGTTCAGAGCAGACAAAAACTGCACGGGGCTTTTGGGCTCTTTGGGGTTTTTTCAGTACTGTAAACTGAAGAGTTTTGGGTTGTTTTAATATTGCAAATAGCAAGGAGTGGTTAAAAGTTGAAGGTCAGAAGTAAATGTACAGATTAAGATAAGTATTTAATTATGATGTGTTTTAGTTTATTTTAGAACTTGTGTATAATTTCAGCCCCGAAAAGAGAAAGAAGGTTGTGTAATTAAATAAATCTTCAGATGCATTCCCACTGATTAGCTTAATGTATAACAGAGCATTCAGGATTATTTCAGCAGAAATCCAGGCTTATTTTTATCCAAGTAACCTGCAGTTGATAACAGTATTATGGATTACCTTTTCTCTGAGAACACTTGCTCTTACATTCTTCTTCTCTTTTCACTTCATAGGAGTTCTGGAATTTCCAAACCAGCATCTGTGCAATATAGTGTCTTTTAACTTGCCCTAATATTAGCCTAATGTTACAAAGGTTTGTGTTGGAAACAGCAGAATTTAAATTTTATAAAAGACTTTTAGTTGAAGTGGAAGCTTTCAAATCTGTTACCTCAATCTGTCTCTTGCTCATGCGTTTTGCAAAACATTTTATTGAAATATAACAATCTCAACAAAGTTTGTCCAAAGTAAGCATTTAGTAATGTCTTTGACTTGGTAAACAGAATTGGTTTGTGTTTTATTTTTTCCTCGTGATATTCAAGGGGGAAAAAAATCTTCCAAACAGGGCTGTGGGTGGAGGTGGGTGTGTTATGGCTTTTTTGTTTGTGTCCTTGGTTTCTTGGGGAGTGGCTTTTTTGTTTGTTTGTTTTTTGTATTTGTTAATTTGAGTTGTTTGTTTCACACCCACCCCCTCACTGAATTTTCTCACTGACTCCCAGCCTAATACATGGGAATGAGTGTGTCGTCCTGTGAGGAGTCTGAACAACTCTCATTCACCTTCTAGATGTGTCTTATGATTCCAAGTAGTGACCTAAGACTGTTAGTTCCACTTAGCACGATAACAAGTTTAAGCAAAGTGAATAACTCTTCAAACATTTCCAAAGTTTGTTGGTGGCTGCAGCTTTTCTGCTTCTTCCACTTACAGTATGATGAGTCTTATGGTGATTATTTCTTAATGCCTCATAAAGGAGAGGGAAGCTTTCAAATGCAATTCAGCTGTACTCACGTGTTCAATGTTGAGGAGACAAAATTTGGTTTTATTTTTTCTTCTAAAATATTTACAGATAGTGGTTTTATCCCATTTACATATTTGGTGTTGATGGAGCTCAGTTCAGATGCCTTCCTCTCATGCACTGGAGGTATGGCATCTAGCATTAGTCTGTCCGGCAGGGGCTACACGGTCTTGATTTTCTACTTCAACAGATTCTGCATCTGATTTATTGCATAACTAGGTCCAGTTAGGATTGTAGTTAAAACTGACAAATTTTGTCAGAGGTTGTCCATTCTGTCAAATTCAGAGCAGATTTCAGTTATGTTATATGACAAAATTAATCCAGCACACTCCAGAATATCTCTTTTCCTTTTATTTCCATGGCCATTTGCTCTTTTGTGTGCATGGCAACTGAAATTTCTGTGTATCCAGATTGTATTAATATACTTTTAGTAGTATTGGAGGCAAACTTAGACATAATGTCTCTGGCAATAATAGAAGTGAAAAGACATTGTGTAATATACTTTTTCAAGTTATGTGTTGCCTAGAGGTTTGAAATGCAGTTGTCCTGTGCTCACTGCTAAAGGTTTTTGCTCAAGAGTACATAACAATAAAAAATCTTCAAGAGCTAAAAATACAGGATTACTGTATTCTTTGACCTGTGGTCAGAGAGTTGGCAGGAGTCGCCTTGTATTGTTTGTTCAAGGTTTGTTTGAAGAGAACAATTATAGGATGATCATTAAAAATATTGACATATTTTTCAGGAGCAGAAGATTAAAAACAAATCTTTAAGAAAGAGGGTTTTTAAAGTATTAAGTTGGATTGCCTTAAACAAAATAGGGACAAAAAGAAAACATTGTTTAAATCTTAATTTGAGTTCCAGTTATTGAGGAAGTGGTTGTTGAAATTGTGTATATTTTTGTGCATTTTCATTGCAGTATTTTGAGACAATATACTCCAAAATCTAATTTAACATAATCCTAATCTCCTCAGAAAGATAGGCAACCCTTTGGTGTAGATGATCTCCAGTAGGATGAGAGGAGTCCTTGATGGATTTTTGTCAAAGACTGTATGAACACTTCATTCCTCCATTTTGATGCACAGTCAAAATCAATCTACACATACAGGGTAATGTACTATGATATGTATGTAGGTATGTAGGTATGACTGTGAGGGTTTGCCGGGTTCAGAGCCTTGAAGGAGTGATTCTCTGGTATTGAACTCTGGTTTGCACAGATCAGAGTATGTGGGTTCCCACAGTACAGCGCTGCTGAGTTTATGCCAGGTTTTTTACTAAATTAGTTCTGTAATAAAATTGGAATCTTTCAGTCTTTGTCTTTCTGCTGTGTAGGGTCAGCAAGCCTGTGTTGTTTTGTCCTTGTCCCTGATTCAACTTTATTCCTTTCATAGCTGGTTTGAGATATTGTTTTGGGAATTGCCTGTGAAGGAGGACTGGCGTTTCCCTCCACTTTCCCTTTGGATGTACTGCTGAGTGTAGTTACTTGTGCTCCTCCCAGAAACTGTTTAAAGCAAAATAAAATTTCCCCTCCACTTTAAAGACACACTTTACTTAAAAGTAGGTAATCTTTAGTTTTATGATGTTTATAATATTTGATGAGGTTACTGTTATCAATGTTGTACCTGTGATGACGAAAGAGTGCTTCCTGTGTATAAAAACTGTTTCTTGAACAAATGGGGAGTTGCAGTGTAGATACATTTCTCCATTATCTTATTAAGAGTATCGCTTTCTCATGAACCTCTCTAAACTGGGAGAGCTAGTACAGTTTTCCTTATGTTGTAAACTACCTACTAAAATAACTAGATAAGTGCAAAAATACTGGCCTGTGTTTCCAACAAGGCTGCCAGTTGAGATTATAGATTGATACATTTTTATTTGAGTTAAAAATGTAACATTGGAAGAAATTTTGAGTGTTAAAATTGTGTGTCCCCCATTTTGATGTGTGCTCAAAACCAAAATAAGTCCATGCATGATCCTTCTCTTGGATGTTCTTGAAAGCTCTGGTGACTATTGGATACAAAGTATTTCTGCAACTTAAAATACTCTATTTGGACCAACTTTCTAACAACATGTAGTCTAAATTTCCCTGCTGATCGTTTTTTGTACTGCCATCTGTAGATGTGAAGCACAATTAATCACTGTCCTCCTTATGAGACTCACATATTTTAAGAT
Organism: Polioptila caerulea; assembly: GCA_013397295.1. Taxonomy (NCBI): domain Eukaryota; kingdom Metazoa; phylum Chordata; class Aves; order Passeriformes; family Certhiidae; genus Polioptila; species Polioptila caerulea. Next base: position 204,377 of record VYXF01007458.1, read on the forward strand.
TATTATATTCCGCCTTCCTCTTACTCCCTACCATATTCTCTGTTCTAGGATAAGCCTAGTTATTTTTAGTGCACTTCAAACTTGGTATTTTCTTAAAAACGAAAATACCCCCTATACAGTCTGGTTCTTTCAGGACCTTTACCAATTTAGTGGCTCTTCTCTTAATTTATTAGTGCTCAAAATTTGTAAATGCTGATAATTTCTGAGCTTTTTATTTTTGCTGGATAAAAAGAATAAATTCCTATTTTAGTTGTTTTTTCCTTGATTTGTGTATAAAATCTGTGTTAATACATAGCATAATGATATTTATCTCTTATGTTATTTGTCTTTTTTGTAACATCACTGCTTGTTCTTCGCAGATTTTTCTAAGACAACCAAATTTCTAAATCTGGACTATTGTAAGGAACTCTTGCTGCCTCGGCATCTCCATATGTGACTGACTTGTAACTGGATGATAATTTTTTTTACCATTAGTATGTTTATCTTGCTTTTTATTATTCTGTATCTGATTTGCTAAGAGCATCCTTACTCCAAAGGTGTTTTTTTAAGATTTACTTATCTGTTCTGTGGGCAAATTTTTTGTTGGCAAATAGCTTTTTTTATTATATTCAAATAAATGATCTCTTCAGTGTGCCTGTGACTGTCAGCTCACTGATCAGCTAAAAACAGAATTCAAAGGAGAGAAATGGGGAATTATTTTTCCTTCCATCATTTAATATGTTAGGGGGAAAAAAATAACTGAGACTTTTAGTGAATGGTGACATCAGAGTGATAGAGGATATTTTGATTGTTCTGGGAAGCTGGATGAATAATATTCAAATACTTTTAAAAAATCAGTTGTTTTCCATCAAGTGTTGTAGTGTTATTATAATTTTATCATTTATTAACGCATCCTATTACATTTAAATTTGCCCATGACTTTTTTGTGCTAAAGATTTTTAGTTTACTTGCTTCAGAGTATGTACTACAAAGAAAGCTGAAAATAGTATTTGACTGTTTGTGGTTTTTTTAATATTTTAATACATGTTTCTATTTTGGTTGTTTTAGTAATTGTTACTCTTCTCTGAAGAGACAGAGGACCTTTTAAAATCAAAATAGTGTATTTTTGCCATGTTTTATTCACTGAGAAAATAAAATAATTTTCTGTTTGCTTGCATAAAGCTTACTTCACCCGAGGAAAATAAATATAGTGATATTCTGAACTGTCACAGGTGATGAAGGTACCCTGAGCAATGATCTACAAAATCTTTGCGCAGTGATCACTGTAGAAATCTTGCTTTGATAAAAGATTACATGGTCTTTACTTGTGACCCCTGCTATCTGTTGTGGGAGGATTACAAAGTCTCTTTAAACAGGAGTCTGAGGTGGGATGGTTATTTGTGCATTTGTGGTTATAGTGCATTTACTTGTGTTTGAGAAGTTTGCTTTCAGGTTTGTGCTAGTGCTAATTTTAAAGAGAAAATACAGATAATATATATTCCATGTTTGTTTTTTCTTTGTTGGGGATGTGTGTGGGTTTTTTGGGTTTGTTTTGTTTTGTTGGGTTTTTTTTTTGTTTTGTTTTTCTTTTTTCTCCATTTTGCCTCCCTCCATTTGCATATTTGTTTGCAAAAAGGGGCTCTGCTGTAGTAGGCTTGGGAATGGAGTTGATCCAGCAGAACTTTTCTGCTACTGTGATCTCCTTGGCTGTTCCTTTTGTTCCAGCAGGCTGTAAGTGTGATTATATAGAGGAAATAAACTTCTGAAGCGCTTTCCCCCTTCCCTTTCCCTTGCCTCCACCAAAACAGACTGTCCGTGTTCCTAAGCCGTGGTGTGTGAAAGGTTTCCTGCAGGTGTCCTGGCCGTTTGGGAGATGCACCTTGATTTTTTGGGGAACTTGCAGGCACTCTTCTGGTGACAACTCTGCCAGATACCTCAGATTTTAGAGCTTGGGCAAGGTAATTCCTGGGAGAGCAGTCACACGTGACTGGCTGCTGTAGCACAGGAGTTCACCTTGCTCCATTTAGCAGCCATCGACAGAGCGACCGCAGCACCTGAGGCTACCGAGGAGGAGATAATCTTCTTACAACCCAGAACAAATCCCTCGGTGCAGGAGGATTCCTCCAGGTTCTGCCCTATTAAAAGATGGGGATTTCCTGCAATGGGTAGTCTTTGCTCTGACAAGACACCTACATTAGCAGGAATTTGAACAGCAGTTGAGATTTAAATGCAGACATGTGGAGAGGGTGTTTTTTTTTTTTTTTAAAAAAAAAAGGTTTTCCCTGCAACACAGTAATTTTTGACATTAAGTTCATGGCTTCAGCCTTTGGGTATCTACAGAAATGTTTGGGATCCCAGCCCTCAAGCCAGATCAGTCAGGTTTAACTTGCTGATCATAGGTGCCAGTATGTGGGTGCCTAGGAATGTGTAGCCAACAGTAACCGCTGTTCCTGATAGATGCTTGTTCTGATTTCCCTTCTTGCTCCTCCCTGTCCCAGCCCCCAGCTTTGCCTCATCTCCATCATCTGGGACTTCAGACAGGATACATTGGTAAGCATGTACTTTTGAGGGCTTGGATTATTTTGGAGATGGAAGGTGCCATGTAATGCTGAACTAGAGATATGAAACTTGATATGGTTTTCCTAGGAAGTTACTGTACATTTCCATGTAGATTTCTACTTAAATTCAGTGCACTCTGTTTTCTTCTCATACAGTTTTTATTGTAGCATGGGATTTTCACATTTTGTAGTTTTAGACTCACATTCCCTACTTATTAAGCAAATTGGGTGTTTTAATGTGGTGCTACAAGTGCTCATTAAAGCTATTTTTCCAACAGCTGATCATTATTTCTCCCTTTTTTTATTTTTTAAAATTTCCTTTTTTAAAAAAAATTGAGAGAGCTAGCCAGCAGAGATTTCATTTCATTTGTTCTGTGTAAAGTAGTAATTTCCTTTTCCATTCTTTGTTCTTACAGCGCTTAAATACTTAGAAATTTGTTTTCAGTTGCTGCAAGTAGCCTAAAAAAGTTTCTGTCTGTTTTATTCTTACCTATGGATGTAACTGGATGCTTTGTTTATAGTGCCAGACACAACAAGGACTCCATAATCAGCTAATGCTTTTCCAAATGAGTCAAGTGTTTTGGGAGTATGAATCAGCTTTGAGACCTACTTCTCAATTTTGAAGTCACTCATCTGAGAAGCATGAAACACAGGAATAGGGGAAGCAGGACTACAAACTTCGCTGATAATGTATTTTTAAATTTTCATAAATTTATTTCAAAATCAAATTGTTTGTATTGGGTAGGAGTGTCCAGTGACCCAGTTGGCATTGTTTTCAGCAATCTAGATGATACTTCTCTTTAATGTGTGTTTTGTTATGCATGCTGCATAAATGACTTTCCTGTATGAAAAAATCTTACATGATCAGTCGTTTTGCAGTTTAACATTGTAGATTTTTTCTACAGAACATAAGCACACTGATATATAAACCACCACTGAGGTAGTTTAAAATGGTGATACTGGAGAAATTTTGAATCCCGACTTAATTCACTTTAACTTTGCAGTAGCAAATTTTGCCTTTTCTGCTTTTAGAACTCATTTTGATAGACGTAATTTCTTCAGAAAACGTACACAGGAAGAGCTGCATATTTTATTCCCTTCTATAAAGTAATGTTTGCTTAATGGTGTATGAGGATTTTGTTTGTGAATCAGTGCACTTTCACAGAGTACAACCTGGAAATTAATTATAATCAAATATTCACTTGTTTTATCATATCCAAAGGGTTCTTTGTGGTTTGGTACAAATGTTGTCTGCACTATAAATTTCATGCTTATATGGAGAAATATTTTCATAGTTATGCTGTAGTACCTTAATTTTTTGCTTCGTTGCCATTAGATTTGAAAGACTTGAAACCTGATGGAACTGTTGTGATAGACACACATAGGAGGTAAAATGCTTACTATTCTAGTTGTCAATATTTAGGGTGGAGAGGAAGGACCTGGGTGAAGACCTGTGAGTAAAATCTTTTCAGTTCACATCCCTTAAGGCAAATTGTGGCTTGTATTGCCTTAAGGGAGTGTAAGGGAAACTGATAATAACTGTGAAATATTTAATATATCTGTAATGATAAAAAATTTGCTAGTGAATACATTAAAAACAGTTCATTATTGAGCTTCAGATATTGAAATGAGGTTTCTAAGACCAGACAGGAAATGTGTTTAAATACCTAAGACTGCCCCTAGAATTTGTAGTATTGTTAAATGTGAAACTGTGAGCATATCTGAACATTTTACACATGCAATGAAAGACTGCATAGTTAAAAGTACCAAAGCCTGTCGTAGTTGAATCAAACTCTGTAATGTTACTCTATAATGTAATTGAATGCTTCTGTTCCACGGGAGGGTTTGCCTGCAAAGGTCTCTGATGTTTGTTCTGAGCCCTGTTGAGATGGATTTGAATCACTGCCAGTGCATTTCTCTGGCGTGTTACAGCCTTACTTCTTACAGTGGTAATCTTGCCTTAAAATTACAGATTTCCAGATAATATGGCACTGCATTTTAAATACACATACTTCTGGAATTTGAGGGTGAAAAATAATAGCAGAAAACTGAACAAAGGCCCGGACCTCACAAACGAGTGCACCCTCTGCCTTCCAACTGGTGCTGGGTTCCTTGGGGCTTCTTGTGGATGCCTCCTGCCTGTGGCTGGTGCCTCTCCTGGACAGGAGAGCCATGTAGATCCCTGCATCTCAGCAGTTTTGCTTGAATTCAGCCCTCGTGACCTGTGCAGTTGGCTGCTCAGAGAACTTTAAAATGAGATAAGTGTGATGGATCAGGCATAGCTACTGTTCTCACCAGTCTGCTGCTGTTATTCTACCCGAATGAGTAAATCTTCATTAGTAATGCATTTTGTGTTCTCTCTCTCTTTTTCTCCCTTCTCTCTCTAGTCACCAGGATGTTGAAACATCAATACCAGAATTTTACATCCCTAAGGGTAGGGCTCCCTGTTTTTCTGAAGATACTGCTCCCCTGCTGGATGTATTAACCTTTTGTGGAGTCTGTGGTGCTTACACCTTGGAATGTCTCTAACTGTTCAGGTGCTTGAATAAAGAGTTAGGGTCTGCCCTCAAATAATGTGGAATTATGCTTACATAGCTTACTCACAAAATTACAAGGTTATGTAATTTTTTATGTGCATAATTCCTTTAGTGTTAACAATGGAAATTTTTAAAGTCTGCTGTTCGCATAATTGCAAACTCATAGAATGCAGACAAAATCATAAAATATTCTTAAAAATGCAAATAGGACAATTTATTGCTGACATAGATCTGGGAAGGAATCTCATGGTGTATTGGTGGTGTGTTTTCCAGAAATACTGTTTCTCTAATTCAACCCACCTTGAGAACTGGTGATAAAAATCTTGATGCGAAACACACTTTCACAGCAGAAGAGTGCAGGTGCAAAATGGAAAAGCAAGCATTTTTTCAAGTGGCATTGATTGTTTTCTGTGCAATATGTAGGAACCAGAATATTTTTAGATGAAAAAGATTAAAAAATTATCCATTGCATTTGTGATAGCCTATATGTTTGGGTTAGTTATTTATCATTTGCAATATCCATAAAGCTATCTTAAGCATCCTAATTAGGTTTCAGCTTTTCAGAGGGAGGCTGGGAGGCTCTTGTGCAGTTGTGGCACGGTGGTGGGGTGTGTGCAGCACAGCTGCTTTCTGATGTCAGTCGCTATTTCAATGACACGAAAGTGGGAGAGGAAGAGCATGAAAAAGGCAGACAGTTTTTAAGGAAAAAAGTGTCATCAGTAAGCAAATTATTTTTGCCTGTTTTGTTTTGATTAGGATATGAACTAACAAATAAAGACTGATTGCTACAAAAGAAATTACATCTGGAGAGTTTAATTGGGGCGCTTTCAGAAACTTTTTGGTGAAATGGGTCTTTTTTTGCCCCCATGCTGGGAAAAGTCTGAATTGTCTTTGGAAAAAATCCTGGTAATACACATAATTCACCTGGCCTGAAGGCAGAGCAGAATCCTTTCCTCTCAGTGCTGTCTGTTTGTCTGGATTTCAGTTTGTGCTGTGTTCAGGGACACTGGAAGAACGATGGCTTTCCTGTGGAAAAGAGGGTGATCCATGTGCAAGGTGCTAAGTACTTGATGAGCAGGGTGAACATTCCTGGGTTTATTTCCTCCCTCTGTAGGCATCCTTTTGCTATGCTGATGATAGTATAGATATCCTTTGGGTTTTTCTTTGGGTTTTCTTGAATTTTGTAGATACGAGTTAAAGGAAACACAGAAAATTTATACTGATCTTTGCTCTCAAAGCTCTTATTGTGAGGTGAAAATTATTTCTTGAAAATATTTCGTAGGACAGAGTGACAGCTTCCTTTCAGGTACATCCACCCTGACACATGGGTTTTGTGGAAGGGTGGCAAAAGTGAATACATGGGCATTGGTAGTCAAGGAACTTTCTGGATTTTGTTTGTTTGTTTTTCTCTTTTCCAAAGAAAATCAGGGAATTGTGAAAACTTTGGAGGTTCTGCATATATTAACAAAGTGGTTCATTAAAATTATGAAATGAGTCTTTGGCCGCTAAAAATCTGGGCAATGTTTATTAATAGTTCTCATAAGATCACTGATTTAGATGTGTAAAGATTGTTACTTGAGATTACCAAATAAAATTTTGTGCTACCATTTAAAATGTGGTTTGCATCCTGACTTTGGTTTGTTTATTCATACACTTAGAGCAGTCTGAATCACAGCTGGTTTTTGATGTTTTTTTATTGCATCTCTTTGTTTGACTGACCTCAAAAAAAGGAACTAGATGATGATGGTAAACATAAAAATTTGCTTTTTAAAAATGTATGGATATTACTAGCACACACCATCTCAGTTAAAAAATAAGTTTAAGAGGATATATGTATTTTTTTTATGTAGCACACCTCTTTCTGTGTTATCTTCAAAGCACTCTTAAGGAAATAATACATGCCTTTGTGAGGATTTCTTTTGAAGGTAAGTATGATTTCTATCTGAGTGTCATGTCCTTCTTCAGAACATTTCTAAAGAGATGTGAATCAACACCTGTGCAATTGAGGGCAAGGAAGCAGCTTTTCTGTCTTTGTACCTGCACTCAAGTATTTGGAGGAGGGTTATTAGAAAAAATATCGTGAACTCCATTTTATATTTCAGGCAGAAACACACATAGCTGCATAATTTCCATACCAGACTTTTGTCTTCTTTATGGGAAACTTCATTTGCTTTGTTAAACATGTAGGATGAACCCTTCAAAATTAGTATCTGCTGCCTGCAGATAGTCCAGTTAGTTTGGCTTTCAGTGTCGAGGACAGTTCCCCTCAAATCAGACATAGAAAATCTACTTGGAATTATAATGTGGGATTGAGTGAGCTAAGGGGTGGGTGATATTAGTGATTTGCTGCTTTTAGTAAGCTTGTCTAGACAGTATTCTTTTTCTTTTAATTATTAAGTACGATTTAAAAAAAAATTATTTACAGTACAGCTGTACTAATGAATTTTCACGCAATAATTTTTCTTTTTGTGTTGAAAGTATTTTCAATATTTACTTTAAAATCAATTTTCTATGCTCATTGCCCTTGAATGTTTGATGCTATAGAAATTATGCTTGGATATAATAATTTTGTGCTATAATTGGCCCATGATATTTTGTATACCAAACTACACAGTAGGAGATTTAAGTAGAAATACTGCATAGTGGCACATTGTACTTTTAAGTATAAACATTTATAGAGAAAAATAGCAGATGATAGAATTAACTTCAGCATCCTTTCCTCCCTTTCCCCACTCAAGTTTTTTTCTTTATAAAAATAACAAGAATTTTTTTTCTCCTCTTTCTTTTCCCTTTCTTCGTTCCTTCCAATTAATTTAAATTTGTTATGGTGTCATTACACACAGAGTTAAGGTTTGTTAAATTCAATTAATTTCTTAAAATTTCTTGTCTGTAATTTAAAAAGAGTGGGATTATCTTAAGTTTTGGCTTAATCTTTATAATTGGTTAGTAAAACCTATAGACAATCAAAGGAATTACTTAGCTATCTTCAGAACTGTTGGGAAATGTATTCCATTTCCTTATGTGTGTTCATGCATGTATAAAGGGCAGTTTGGACAGTGGATGAAGAGATAGGAACCCTCCTCTGAGTTTGGAGGAGAAATAATGAATTATTGAATTATTTGTTTTACTATTTATGGTGACATGTTATGTCATGCTGCCTTAAGAAAAGGTTGGTTGAAGCATTATTGTTTCACCACTTTCATTAAAAGTGTTGATTGTTCATTGAACCTTTAGTTGTTAATTCTGTGCAAAAGTAATGGATTTATAGTATTGTTCCTCAAGGAACTCTAAATACAAGCCTTCAGCAGTGAGGTAACTGCTTTCTCTTCAAATGTTTGATGCTTTTACAGTGAAGTACACATTTTCTTCAAGGAGCTCTATATTGATGTGCTTAATTCTTTTCAAGAAATGAGGAAGTATCGATTGTAAAATTTATTATTTTTTTGTTGATAAAAAGACTGAAATGTCAGTGTTTTATGGTAAAAACATTTAGAATGTTTAGTACAGGAATGCCTGTATTAAAACAACTTTATTATTTCTTCCATAGGTAGTGATTTATTGGGTAATTTTTTAGACTTAAGGAGTTGTTGGAATAATTTTTGCAGATTTTCTCTAGCTATCACAACAAAATAAATCAGATTTGTGAATAACATCTACCCAAACTGTTATGGTTTGTTGTGAAGTAGGCTTGACATTGTAGTTTATCCACCAAGCCTGGCATTTTAGTGGGTACTGTTAACTTAGGTTATATAACATTGCTTTTTGATGCCATATCCTTGCAACTTTCCCCTTATATTTTATGAGGTATAAGGCAAATATGGAATGACTCAATTCTCATCATGGCCTTGTCGAGCTTAAACACAGTTCTCCCTGTTTTTTCTGACCTGAGGTGACAGCTGAAAGGTGAGCTCTTCTGTGTTGATTCAGTATATTCAGATCAGCAGAGATCCCTGATCTGCTCCAATTCTTTATTCTAAATGGATCACACCACGTAATTTTTTTTTTTTTTTTTTTTTTTGTTGGAATTGATTCTCTTCAGGTTTTTCCTCCTAATTAAGGTAACTGGTATTTTAGTGTTGCTAATATATCCATTCTTTGCTGTATAAAGATTGTCTTCGTAGCATTTTTGTACTCGAAAAAGTAATATTAATTTAAAATAAATGGTCTTTTTATTAATAACCACATATGCAAAAAAAGGAACATCTGCCTTCCAAATGTTATTCAATGATTGTAATTAAAAGGTTAAATAAAAGCTGAGGCAAGCTTTGAATTTTGAAGCATTTGCAGCAGCTAGTAATCTGACTTACTGCAGACATTTTTGTCAAAGTTGAAAAAGTTAGAGCTAATTAATTTCTTGGGAGACATATGATGAAATTGTAGGTGTGATAACATATTTGAGTAACATATGGTCGTTATGGGGCACCTTTCTAATGACTGAGCACCAAGTTAAATATAGACTTTCCATTTTTTCACTCCTTCTATTAGTGGTTCTTTGTTACTACAATTTAAACTCATCTTATTTTCTGTCGTGCACGAAATAGGATTCTTTATATGTTTGTGAGAAATGTAAGAAATATTGCCACCACAGTGCTGCACCTTGGTGAAATTTACTGGGGCGGGCAGTTCCTCTGTGGCAGCCTTTTGATTTTTGTGGCATGAATTGCGATTCTGTGCATTTTGACCTCCACTTTATGAAATGTGGAACTTGCCACAAAATGTTTAGATGCATGTCCTCAAAGTAGGAGCATATAATATTTTTGAGAGATTGGTGGAAAATGCATGTTGCTCCCTCTATATGTAATATATTGAAATTTACTTCAATCAGCTATTGTAATATTTTATGTCACAAAAAGGAGGACACAGGTATTTTTGGAACACTTTCTGATGCAGTCTACATAGCCCTGATAAAATGTCTTATGTTTCTTGAGAGGCAGTTCTACTGTTCTTTAGGAGACCATAAATAAAGACTGTAAGAGAGTGATGTATTTTATAATTAAAGTAAACAGAAGCTTTAGCTAGTTTTAAGTTTCATTTATCTGTTATAATAATCTAGAGCAAATTTCAGGCTTTATTTATTATTTCAACGTCAACAAGCAGAATGAGAAGTGCAGGGTAGAATAATTTAGTGATGGTGACGCATGAATGAGGAAGGAAATACAAATGTTTCAGGTGAAAATGAGGAACAAAAGGGAAGGGGAAAGGTGAGATGGTTTTGAGAAGGGATGGAGAAAGCAATGGGTGCATGAGAAAGCTGCTGTTTACGGTGGAAGAAGATAAAGGATGAGTGTTGAAGGAGGCTAAGTGGGAATTGTGTTTTGAGTTGAATGAGAATTGTTTTGCAAGTCATGTTTTTTTCTGTATTTCAGTATCAACTGAAATGCAAGCTGTGGGTTGGCTTATTTTTTGTTTTTTTAATGAAAATGACAGTTAATTTGGTTCTAAAGGAACTCTATTGCTCATAAGTTTTGCCTGATTGGAGAGGATGCTGGATTATCACAGCATCTGACTTCACGGTAGCTGCAGCTTTAGTTCTGAAGCTTTGTCATCCAGCCTTTACTGTGGCTGCAGAGCAAAGAAGGTGTTAAAGGGATTTTAACTATTGCTAGGAGCATGGCAGCAGTTATTATTTGAATGTGACCATCTATTTCTTACAGGAGAGTGGAAAAACTGTGCTGATACTTCGAGAAGATCTCAGTGCTGGGAAGGAGTAAATGGAGTGTTGTGTCTTGGTATCTGGGGTATTAGTGGAGAGGAAAACAGCCTGAGGAAGACTAGGCTTCCTCATGGAAGGGACATGGGAGTGCCCTGTTCATGCAGCCCCGACACCCAGCAGTATGCACAGTGTGGTTTGGACATTCTCTCCTGCAGTGATTACATTTCTCTTTTCGGTAATTTTTGTGAAAAGGAAGCTTTAATATGTTTCTTGGTGTGTGGAGTTTTTGGCTAACTGAAAGGAACTTTCTGAATAAGATCCTCTTCTGGTGGCAGGAAGTGGTGAGCACCTGTTGGCACTACAGGTGGAGTGATGGGGCAGGGAGGCAGACTTACTGTTCATTCAGTTCACACTGAACATTCAATTTCAATAAGCATGATGTGCTGTGTACATGAGGCAATTATATACCTTTATTTTAGCTGTTTCCTACAGGTGACATGTATATGTTTTTATTTTAGCCTGTTTGCCTACGAGTAGATGTGCTTAGTTACAGAGTGCTCGCATCTGAAATCCTCAGTATTATACTTCTGATGTGTGACTTGTGGGGCCAGATGTGATGAGATCAGGGCTTCAGCTATTCACGTATTTCATTATTTAGTGTTAAAAATCACTGAAGCCCAGAATGGACTAGTGATCAGGGCAGAGGGTGTATGTTAAAAATCTAATTAAAAAAAAAAAAAAGCATCTTGAGGCACATGATGAACTCTCACATCTAAGCATTTTTGGATGCTTTCATAGCCATCTGTAGAGGAAGGATCATTGATTATGCATCAGCCAGATAAAAGAGATTATTCTGATACATTTCTTTCTTCACCAGATATTGTTTTACTGCAAAATACTATGGTATATTGATTGAATGATAAAACCAGGGTTTTTAATGGATGGCAATACAAACATACTGTATAAAGAACACAATTATATGCTACAGTGGAAGGCTGAGTTTCTCTTAGTGGTTACTGATAGCTGTATAAATCACAGGAGGAAGGAAAATATTGATGAATTAAATTTAAAATAAATCACCATCAGACCTCCCACCCCCACTATTGGTGAGCTTTTCTTCTGAGTTGAAAGACTACAAAAAAAAAAATTTTGACAAACCACTTTCCTACTTAAAACTTAAATGTTCTATTGAGTATTATTTAGTCTTTTGTTATGAAACTAATAATTCAAAAAAGAGGTATACAAATTTGTTTGTTATGGTAGATAAATTTGCCTTCTGCATTTGTTTAGGAAGGTAAAGTGTATTTTATTGAGAATGTACATCATACCAGTTAAAGTCTCTGACATGGAATGAGCACTAGTTTATGAAGAGACTTGGAAGAAGATCTTCATAGTTTCATATGGGAGACAGATATAATGTAGAATAAATTCCTGATCACTTTATTAGAGATGTTAGATCACTGCATAAGCTTAATTTGCCTGATATGAGCCCCTTAATGTTATTTTTTAAAAGGAATTCAGAAGCGCAGAGAGCAAGAAAGCATTATTAGTAGTTTGTTTGTTTTCTCTTTAAAAGAGTCTTTCAGCTTTGAGTATTGAAATAATTCCAAGCACTCGAATGTTAAAATATCACATTTGGCATATGACATTTCTTATTGAGAAGCAGATCTGTGTTTGTAATTTTTCTGTGGTTTGGGGTTTTTCTTGGGGCTGGGGTGGAAAATGAACCATTTGCAAGTTTTTTTTAATCTTCAAGAAAATAGGAATTTTTAATTCCAACTTTTTTTTACTTGTTGGAAAAAAAAAGCAATTGCAGAAAATATGTAAGGGAAATTGCTCATTTTCTTTTTGGCTTTCCCTCAGCAGTCCAACACTGTGAAAGGATGCACTNTAATTTTCAAGAAAATAGGAATTTTTTATTCCAACTTTTTTTTTTACCTGTTGGAAAAAAAAAGCAATTGCAGAAAATATGTAAGGGAAATTGCTCATTTTCTTTTTGGCTTTCCCTCAGCAGTCCAACACTGTGAAAGGATGCACTCAAGTATTTTTTATTCTATATGAGCTGGGACAATTTCTCTCACTTTACAGTTCTCATTTTTTTGATACTGGGGTTGAATACTGCTGCTGCAGTTGCCATTGAGTTTGGGGGTTTTCCTCGTGTTGTTGTTGAATTGTTTGTTTGTTTGTTTTTTTCTGGGGTGTTGTTTGTGCTTTTGGGTTTTTTTCTCTGGGGAGATCTCTAGACACAGTATGCCAACAGTTACTCTTTGAAATAAACAGATGAATTAAAATGTAGGTAAATAATAATGTAACATGGAAAATTTATTGTCAAATGTACACACATAGAATTAAGACTACATTTAATATGCATACACAGTAAACTTTCTAATAGGTAACTGTGTCAAGGTCCTCCTGTAGGGTGTATCTGTTGGAGAATTTTAATAGACATTAGATATTATGAAGCAAAGTTGAGACCAGCTCTTAAATAAAGAATAAAGGAAATACTGAGTAGTTTTTTGCTTAGTGACTGGAGCAGAGTCCTCATGCTAATATGCATGGATCTGAAATTAAACCTGTGTAGTCAGCTTTAGTTCTGGCATTTTTAAAAACTTTCTGAATACTTTACTTGGTAACTACCTGGTCAGTCTTTTAAAGGGTTTTGCTTTGGATGTAACTTCCTATTGAAAAGCCAACTGAAAGCTAATTGTATCATGTGGAGTTACCTCTCAGATAGAAAGATATTTGCACTTGAAACGTGTAACGCGTGGCTGTAACAAGCCCTTATCTGCCCTTTCCTTCCAGATTCGTATTCTCTTCTTTTGGTTGTCCTGCTACTCTTCATTTGCACGTATGCAGTCCAAATCTGGCCCTCTTCTTTCTCTGTGTCTCCTCAGAACATTGTGAGTCCCAGCTGTTGCTCCATACTTTCAGCTCATTTCTGTGACAATTTTGAATTTCACTCAACTTATAAATGTTCCAGTCATCCACGTACCCACTCTGACCAGCTTGTTCTTTTTATCACCTGCTGCCCCATTGCCTCATTCAGAATTCGGCAGTGCATTTGTCCTGGTGTGAATTATTCCATGTGGGCTGCTTCCTTCATCTCTCTACTACCCAGACATCATTAAAGGCAATGCCTGGAGTGCAAGGAAGAGCCCCTCTGCTCTCATTCTGTTGCAGAAAACTGATTGTCAGAAGGAGCAATTGCAGGAAATAATGATCAGGGGAGGGAAAGTGGTCTGTGTAACATGCCTTTGGAGAGCTGGGCTGCCAGGCTCCACAAGTCTTATCCTAGCACATGTGGAGTATATATGTCTGTATATAAATATTAATATTAATAGCATCTGAATGGCTCTGCCTACAGACATCTCTGACAGCCAGTGGATTCTCTGCCAAATGGCAGATTTCAAGTCAAATTTCAAAGCCTCATGATTGTACATTTTTGACAGAAGATTTATTATAATGTCTTTATACAATAGCATGACCGTGTACCTTCCCCTAATTCCCTGAGAAATAACTGACTTGTTTCAACTTGTATTGAACTTCAGATAAATTACTGGAAAGGGTACCTGTAGGTAGGGTGAGAATTGGCTCAGACTGCTGAGGTTACTGTTCGAGCAGGTGGTGTCAGCCATGCTTCTGAATGCTCCTTCATGCTTTGGATATGGGGATAATGCCCTTTAACAGTCTCAGATTTTGTTCCAGAGATTGATAACTGTTACAGTGTGAAGGAGGAAGGTAAAGAGGTTGAACAGTCTTGACATATTCTTCTCTGAAAAGCACACGGTAATTTAAAGGAATTGATTTACATGGTAAGGAAAGGTTTCAAAATACAGACTTATAATTTAAGTGCATATAAGCTGAACATGAATGTTCCATTTATTTGACAAAAACATAGTAGGTAAATCAATATAGAGCTCAAACAGCTTTTAAAATGTAAATGTGTTTTAGAGTATCTGTTAAGTACATACATACATGTAATTATTTATTTGGAATAAAATTGCCTGCGTTTTGGTAAATCAAAGCCTTAACATTGTTTAACAACAGGTGTAATTTTTAAAAATTATTTCTAATATTAATTGTGCAAAGAAAATGGGTAGTGGTAATTTCTTGATTGCCCCAGAAGTCCAGACTTGTTGGTCTGTCAAAACAATGTGTCTGGTGTGACAGAGTAGATAATCAGCACTCAGGGGAGGAGCATGTCCAGCATCTTCTTTAGCACTCTGGAAGTCTGCAGTCCGGCTGACCAGAGAATGATGTTGACAGTAGATGACATTTGGGTTTTTTCTTTGCACAGGTGGTAAGAAAAGAGTTTGTACTGTTGGTCTTTGATGTCTGGCAAGGCTCTCTAGGTATGTGGTGGCAGAGTTGTTACTTCCTTTTCACAATTGGTTCTCTTAATGTAAGAAGTCTGGAAGAGTGTGATGTAATTTGGAAATTGCGTTTTGAAGTGAATGTGGCTTAAGTATGGCCAGCTCTTGCTGAAACAGTATGAAAGAGCTAAAATTCACACAGGAAAATTACTTTTCTTCTCTCCATCTTGACTTGAAGTAAACAGTACTCATGGTTACAGAGCTTGTGTCCAAAAGTTAAAATGCTCTGATTCTATTTTTTGAGAGACTTGGCCTCTGTTTCCAAGGCTTTATAGTTCCACCTGTAGATAGAGACCAGTATTTGAGAAAGAATCTCTAAAACATTTTGATACTGAATAGAAGACCCCTGCCTAGAAATATCCTTCATGAAAAGCCATTAGAAGCAAATAGTACCCATTTAACAATATCCATCTCCAAAGTAGGTGTCATGACAGTGCAAGGTCTGGAGCATTCACCTCAGAGCTGACTATTGACTTGGTTTGGTTTTGTCTGCACAGGTGACCTGTTCTTCTGCAAGTTAAGAACAAAGAATAGCACCAGCAGTTACTCTGATGCATGTCTTGTCTCTGATAGTGGCTAATATTTGCTGCTAAAGAAGAGTAAAAAAAAAAAAATGAGAGAGAGAGAGAGAGATGTTACGACTTTTTGCTGTTCTTCACAGCTGGCTTTCCTCTTTACTAGCCAGGACAATTTTGTGTCATCATTAGCTTTGGTTCATCATCCTTTATCTTCATTTACTGATCATCTCTGATATATTGGACCCAAGGGTAGGTCACTGAAAGTTTCCAGCAGCAACCTTGATTTTCATTGTGAAAACTGGCCACTTACTCCGACTATTTATACCTGCTTTCTGACAGTTTAAAACTTGTTATATTTATTTTTATTGGGAAGCTCATCCCTTTTGTCCAGTGGAGATTTAGGATTTTTAGGTTAAGGACATTGTTGAGTGTTGTTGGAAACCTAAGCAGTCTATATAAATTGGAATTTTTTCTGCTCTAAATGTTTACTAATTCTTAAAAAAGAAACCTCAGATTTCTGAGATGCTATTTCTTTTTACAGAGGCTGTTTTGACAGTATTTCTAAGTTTATTTTTCTGCCCACTAATTTTTTTTCATGAGAGTAGTTTATACTAATTTGCTCAATTCAGATGTCAAGTTTTTTGGTTTTCAATTTTTCTGGATCTCATTTGGAACACAAATTAGAGAATTTCTTTAACCTGTATTAATGTTGGAAGAATGTAGAGGAAATCAAAATGGCTCAGAAAATTTACCTAGGTAACATTTCTTGAATTACCAACACATCTAAACAAATGTAAAGGTAGACCATCCTTTGTGAAGTAACTAAGGTTAGAAAGGATAGTCAAGAAAGCAAAGAGTATTTGCTTTGAAGGAGAGCTGTTACCTTTTTTACGCTGCTTAATTAATTTGTCTTTTAACTGGAAAGGACTTGATAAAGCGCTTGATGTGATTTCTTGTATTAACATGTAAATGTAAAGAAGTTTATAGGCAGGATTTTCCAGTACAGCCACTTGGGTGAAAATCCTCAAAAACATGATCAAACTTGTATATCTGTAGTAATTAAAATCCTTTTAAAGTCAGAGTTGTCTGAAGAGGAGGTGGTGAACATACACATATGGGCTGCTGTGGAAAGGTCAGAAGTTATTGGAAAGGAGCAGCGATGATCATTTATGGAATTTCTTGTGAAGACATGTAAGAAGTTCTCACCTGATCTCAAAATCACGCAGTTGTTCAGCATACTGAAACACATCTTTGGTCAATCTTTTTTTCTCAGAACTTTTCCTTTTTCCCCTTGTCATATGCAAAGTTTTTAGTGAAAGGTTGGGAATGTAATTCAGTTGTGAACCCAACTTTTGTGCTCATATGTATGACGTCTATTGTGTCAAGGATAATCTCTTTCTTTGCAATTGCTTCTTACAGATTTCATGGACACCTTGGCATTGGAAGAAGATGTAGCACAGTGGCTTTTAATGTTGCAGAAAACTGTTCTACTAAGTATCTTTATGTTTGTAGGCTTGAATGAGCCTTGGGGGTTTGTTTTAGAGGCAATTTCTTAAATGTTGAAAGAATAGTAGCTTTGTATTTACGCAAAGTGAGTAAAAGGATATTGAAATATATGATCAGGGCTAGAAATAAAGTTATAGAATGACAAAGACTGGAGAAGAACTGAGGGAGAAAAAAAGGAGTTGGAGAAAACATATTTTATTTCTTAGTTCCTGAAAAGGTGAATCCAGATGAAATTGCCTAGATAAAGTGGCTTACTTACATGATTTATATTCTATGTATGACTTATATTCCACATAGCTTTATGTTCCACTGCTGCTGGAATAGCAGTGCACAATATATAAATATTCATCCCAATAGGTATCCCAAATAGATAGAAATCTGTTTGTTTGGGGTTTTTTTTTCCCCAAATAAAATGTGCTTTAACAGTGAGACTTTGTCAAACCTGCATGGCCTCTTTGTATTTCAGACATCAGCTGACACTCTGCTGGTTGACATCCTTTTGAAATGATGTGTTTCAACTGCTGCTGTGTAGTGCTGAGCACAATGATTTTGTCTGTTAGCGAAAGTGGATGTTGTGGCCATGTATTCAGAGGGTTGTGAGTGATGTCAGTATGTAGGATAGTTTCTCCTGTGACTACTGTGATGCTGCATGGATACTGGGGGAGAAGACAAATGAGACAAATCAAAGTAAGCAGTTAGTTTCATAAGGTTATTTTTCTTAATAGTTTTCACTCAATATATTGCTTTTCCTGATGCTCTCTGATAATCAGGTGATTATTGGTGATAAGATAAATTAGTAGTGCAGTTCTGGTCTAACACAAAAGCTGCAATACTTTGAAAATTCACTTTTCTAAAAACCGTGGGGAATTCTCCCTAAGACAAGACCACTGGGGAACTGATTACTTGAGATTGTGGAGGAAGCTTTGAATTTCTTCTCCAAGGAGTTTGTCCTGCAGTGCTGTCAGTCAGTGATTTGTCCACCAGCTGTGAACCTGAAGGTGTGTGTTGCTGTGGAAGGGGTGTCAGGTTTGTGCCTTTCAGCAGTACTGTAAGCGTGGTTGAAGACTTTGAGTACTCAGGGTAACAGGTTGGTGCAGAGTTTATTTATGAATTTTTTTTCCTCAGAAACTTGCTCTTGCTCTTTTTGAGGTTGGGAAGTTCATCAGATAAAAGGTTATTTTTCCATGGTCATACAAGGCCGCCTGGATTATTTTGGAAGGTCATAATACTTATTTGGGGCAGAGAATGCCTCAATTTTATGTAATGGAAATTTGATGTTTTGGCCCTGAGGCACTGTTTATGTTAATGTTGATGCAGTTTCAATTGCTGTTCTGTGAGATCTGAGGGGTTTTTTTACAACACTGACTTAAGAAGCATTTTGCTCAGCACTTAATTAAGAGGGAAGACTTCCACAAGACCTCAACAGCCTGTGAATGTGGAATAGTGAACACAAATTAAAGATGTGTCATATAAAAGCTAGAAGCTTCAGAGAGGAGCTCACTGATAGGAGACATGCATACAGTGTTTTGTTGACATCTGTGGCAGAAGTACTGGAATCCTGAGTTAAAAGTTGGGAGGAAAATTTGAGAATATTTTGTCTAAGTTTTATGTAGGGATATATCTGTGCAATTCCTTTTCTGGTCAAGAATTAGGATATACATTTGGAGATATGGGGGAAATTAGACTATTATAATGAAGGAGATAGATGGAAAAAAAATACAAGATATGCTTGATTAAATTCTTTCTGTATAAAGACAGCTCTATAACCTAGTTCTCATTTCAGTATTTTTAATGCAACTTTAAATATACATCTATGTATTTATAAATATCACACAGAATTTTGTTTTATCAATTACGTAAGTGTTACTCCATACCAGTTCTCCCTCTTGCTCACAGTAACATTCAGAATGAATGAATTACTGTAGGTAAAATAAAGGAAAAATGCAACCTCCTCCTCAGGATCCTATGCCAAAAATATATCACAGTAAGTTCTTAATGTAGCTGTACAAGGAAGAGTTTGCAAGTTCAAACACGTATTAGCAGCCTTTCTCAGTGGGAGATCTCAGCCTTAGTTTCAGTGAAACTGTTCCTTTAAATATCTCTTTAATTTGTGGTATTCTCTGACAAGTTAGTGACCAATTTTGCAATTTTTTTTCATTAATTTTTGAACTGTAATGTCTAAAATTAAAATGCCTTGTAAAAATCAATAGCCACACTCTAATGTGGGTTCTCACTAAGCCTTCATGGAAACGGTAAAGCAATACCTTGTGCAAAATTTAGTTGTCTTCATCATCCTGGAAAGCAGGGTATTGTTTCCTTTGGGGGTTAATTAAAGATGCTCATGTGTAAAAAATTCAGTGTTTAAACCGCAATTTCCCATGAGAAGAACTGAAGCTTAAAATGCCAATTACAATGGAAAGGTGGTAAAACAGGGAATGTAAATCATAGTTTATTAGATTAGAAAATTGTCTCAGCTCATAGTTTTAGCTAAATATTTACAAAAAATCTGGCGTTCACAGTAGAGCTTGTAAGACAAAGATTTCACTGTTTACATGAAAAGCAGTAGTAAGGGGGAAAATAACATTTTTTGTAGCTACCGGATAATTGTCTCTGCCTCCAAAAGAAGAAACTATGTGAAAGAATGGAAAGGAATTTACTCCTTCCTTAGAACTCCTGATAGTGATAAATTAGATATCCATTTCTATCTTAAAAGATCTCTTGAAAATGTCAAAAGAAGAGTATTTCAAGGTATTTATAACAAATCCAGGCAAACAGCATTTTGAGTGCATTTTGGCCTGCTGCACTGTTTCTCATGATTTGCAACAAAAAATACAAGCTTTGAGGATAGAATACAGGACTTTGAATGGGGACTCACAGGAAAGCTGGAGAGTCAAATAATACAGAGCCTGTACAGTAGAGTTAATATGCATATGCCAAACTGGAATTATTTTGTATTTCACTATGAATTTTTGTTAATCTTGTTAACTGAATTTTGAGTATCATAGAATCACAGAATAATTAAGGTTGGAAGGGACCTCTGGAGATCATCCAATCCAACCCCCCCTTCCAAGGCAGAGTCATCTAGAGCAGGTTGCACAGGAGCATGCCCAGGTAGGTTTTTAATATCTCCAGACAGGAAGATTTCACCTCCTCGCTGGGCAGACTGTTGTAGTGCTCAGCCACCTTCAATGGCAACAAGTTCTTCCTCATCTTGAGGTGGAATTTCTTGTAATTGGGTCTATGGCCATTGCTCCTCATCCTGTTGCTGCACACCACTGAAAAGAGTCTGGCACCACCCTCTTGACACCTGTCTTTTGAGATACTCACAGGCATTAATGAGATCTGTCTCAGGCTTTTCTTCCCCAGACTGAACAGGCCCAGCTCCTGCAGATGCTCCAGACCCCACATTGTCTTTGTGGACCCTCTCCAGTAGCTCCTTGTCTTTCTTGTACTCTGGCCAGAGGTGGCCTCACCAGGGCTGAGTAGAGGGGCAGGCTCATCTCCCTTGACCTGCTGGCCACCTGATGCACCCCAGAATGTTTATTTGATTGACTTCAAAGTACAAGTAGTTTAGTCTTCATCACTACCTGTCCACTAGGAGGCTGAATTTCACTGGTGATGCAGAGAATGAAAGTAAGACTTGTGAGCAAACTGAAGTAAATTTTTTCTTTCTGCTTTAAATAAAATGTAATGACAATTGTACATGAAATGGTCTTTGCCCAGTGTGACACTTAAAGGAAAGGACCGTGTTGCTGGCTGTGTTTCTTAGTCTCTTAAGCTCACAAAAGTAGCCCAGACAGTTTGCTGACCTCAGATGGACCTTTAAGTCTCTGACTTGTCAGACAAGAAGGGCAGCACTCTTAATTGGCATTCAGATCACAGGCAGGCACTGGGCTCAGTGCATAGCCAAGTACTGCTTTAGGATTTAGACAAAGCCACTCTGGCAAAACATCCCAGTTGTCAGGGTAGCTGGCTGTTTTCTAAAGAACTGTTACATAATGGAGAGACTGAGAAAAGCTTTAGGATGCAAATTTTTTTTAAAGTAAAAATTAAAAAAAAAAAAAAAAAAGGGAAAGAAGAAAGTGGCGGTAATTTGTGAAAAGAAACATCCCCCCCTCTCCTCGGATGATCTCATTCATTGTTTCTTCCTTCTGTTTAGCTTCTCAGGGTCATAAATGTATTTTGCTGTTTAAAACTGTAGTGATGTCACTCCAAAGGTATTTTGTGGAAGTGGGGAAGGGAATTATCTGAAAGTATTTGGGAATCAACACTTAGAGATTTATTAGCCTTACTAGAGGTCAGCTATTTGCATTTCTTCTTCTTTGTGCTTAGTGTAATGTAAACTGGGAATTCAGCTATAGAGTGAATGTTTACGTATGAGACATCCCGTGGAACAGAAGTGAACGTTGTGTTTATTGCTACAGCTGCCTTCTCAAGTGAAAATGTGATCTAAAGTCTCGCTGGTCCCAGGCCAGATTTCCAACCTGCCCCCTGTGCTGATCCCCTACACAGTGCCAGGGTTTGACACTCCCTGGTACTGTTTCCCCCTGCAGCCTCCAGCATGACATCAGCCCCAAGCATTGCTCCCAAAGCCACTCACAGCCCCTGCCCATGCTGGGAACGGGAGAGAAGAGGAGGAACTGCTTTGCGCTGCCCTGGGGCTGCGGCAGGGAGCACCACAAAGACAGCGGCTTAAACGGCACTGGGTAGAGTGGGGCAGGGGACTCAGATCCCCATCACAACACGCTCACTCTGCCACGGGTGCTTTGGTGGAGGCGAATTTCGGATAGCCCGCCTTAGCTGTAAATGTATTACAGTGTTTTATGCATTACATGGCCCTGTTTAATAAACTGCTTTTGAAAGTGTACCTATTTAAAATGTTTGTACGAGTAGTGCTCTCTTGGTTAAACAACAAAGCAGTTGATTGGAGTACTGTCACCCAGTCTCCTGAAGAAGGATTTCACAGGGTATGTGTGTTTTCTGTAAGCTTATGACCTTATATGTTTTGGAGATTATTTTTTTCCAGGAAATTAGGAGGAACATCAAATATGGAGACAGCCAGAGAACACAACTTAGGTTGAAGGGAGAATTTATTCTTTTTAAAGCTTGGTCTGTGAGGAAGGATGCTGTTAGGTGTATGAGGGGTCTTTACAGAAACGCTTAAATGTCACTAACTTAATTTCTTACCAAGACACTGAATTTTCTAGCTGGTCTGTAAACAACACTTTCCCCACTGTAGCAAATAATTTTAAAAAGTGAAAGGCAATGAATTATCAGTTTGGGAAGTCTGAACCATGGGTAGTATAGTTAACAATATCAACAGTGGTGCCCAAAACATATTGGCAGTAGCCATAACCCAAATCTATGGCTATGAGGCCATGCCAGAGTAGCCTGCCCCTATTCCTCTAGCAAACCACGTGCTTCATGTGGTTTGTTGGTGCACTGCTTCTTGGGCAAGGTAGTTCACTGGTCCCCCTTGCCAGGGCTGTATGAACAGTTACAGCTTTAGTGGTCACCCTTATGCAGGCTTGGTGCTCTGGACTGTTTGATTTGAGCACTGCATTGTCCATGCCAGCTTGTTCCTGGCAGCCTTTTTAGTTGCCCCTTTGTTCACTGCTAGTTATTTCTGAACCTGGGGGCTGTCTGGCTGCTCCCATTAGCTAGGCCTCTTTGCTTGCTCTGTCACCCAGTCTGTGAGCTGCAGCTCCTCTGTTGCTTTGCATCTCCTATCGTAGCAGCCCTGAACGTTTGATTTTTGCAATAGACAGTCCATACACAGCCTGTACAGAGCCCTTGCCACAAAAAAGGGACTTTCTGACAGGAGGCTTTCCTTTCCTTACCAACAATTAAATTCTGACCTCATTAAAACGTTCGGGTAAAGTTTAGCAGATAAAGCTTATGGGGCTACTTCATTTGGAGAATGTTGAACACTGTTGGATTCCTCATGCCTTCTTCAGCATGCTGATAAATACCATAATTCCTCTGGCATTGTAAGTTAGTTCTCTGAAACAGGACGACTTCAAAATAATATGAGAAATAGACACAAGGGCTGTGTAGGTGTGATAGGTTGGCTCGTGCTAGTCACCTTTTCATTCCTCATGGGTGGTAGCTCACAAATTACTCAGAATCCTGAAAGGAAGGGCTGATTATCCCTTTCAGATTTCACCCTGCTTGCTTACCTGAGCTTTTGCAGCTGGCCCTCCCTCAAGTTCCTCAGTCTTCCTGAGGAAATCCAGCAGTCAAATCTGACCTTCTCAGATCTAATGCATGTGTAACCACTGTATACTGTTGTTCAGGAAGAATGTAATCTTGAAACAATACTCTTGTATGAGACTTGTTAGTAATGTTAGCTGAGAACTTCAGCTTGATGCAAAAATATCTGTCCTTTTCACCTGCCCAACTCTTTCTAGGAAGACCTTACCTTTCATCAGAATACATGCAACAAATGAAAAATCTGGATGCAGCATTCATAGAAAAGGTGTTTTTTAAGAGAAGAATGTAATGAAACAATAAACCAGAGATAACTGTAGCACTATATGGCTCAGAATGATCTCCTGTTAAAATTGTTTCTTTCTTTGGAATCCTGACTATTATTTTTATTTTTTTCTTTGACTGATGCACTTAAACTTAGCAATTTCAAGGCATTTTTTAGAATATTACCATATTGATCTCATATACATGCTTAAATTTATGTCCTACATTAAAGTAAATGTAAACATAAACATAGATTTTTCAGGATGCTGATAGTTTGTAAAGCTTTAATACTTTTAACAAATAATCTGCATTTCTTTGCAAATGCTGATAGTGACTTCTGTTATATACTCTTCTTTAACTCTGTCTCATAACTTTTACTTGAAACAAAGGAACGTTACATACTTGTATATGTAAATGGGAAATCAGGCTAACCTCCTTGTGTAGAAATTCAATACACTATTTCTCCTAATTAGTTGCCTTTGAGTCTCACAAAGAGTCTTAAATAAACAAACAGAAAGCAGATGTGCCCGCATGTAACTTTGTGCGGTGATATAAATGAGTAGTGAACACCCTTATAGTCTTTTCTATTTAGCATATAGCTGAGTTACTTGACAATAAAATAACAGAACCATATTTGTGTATCTGCTTGGAGCTGTTGAAGCATTTCACAGCTGTTTGTTCCCCCCTTGCAACCTCTTCATGTGGTGACAGTAGAAGTTACTGCTCCCATCAGAAATTCTGTAACAAATTACTAACTCTTACCATGTTTTACTACAAAATCAGGAGATTTATCTGGAACTATTACATATCAGTTCATGTGATGAGATGGAGAGCTCATGATACAATGAGATTAGCTAAGCTAATGTCTATCTCTCCCTAGAAGGGCAAAGAGGGGCCTGCTAGCTGCAACCTTTTAATCTGCATTTCAGCTACGTCCTCTGGTGTAGCAGCAGTGCTCACCTAAGCAAGTGGTGTTGGTTCAGGGAATTAAACTGACATAAAAGAGATGCCCCTTACCAAAAAGATGCATAACTGTTTTGACTTAGCTGCAGGTTGGATGAATAGTGGCGTTGATGATATGCAGTGTTTGCATTTTTTCAGTGGCTGAATGCTACTGTATTGAGAAATTTGATTTTGAATTATTACACAGTGAGAGCTAGGAACACAAATCACAAAGACAATACAAGACAACGTTAGAGCTGTTAGTGTACATAAAAGCTTTAAGTAACTGATTCTTGTGTTTCTTCATATTTGAATATATAGCCTGTAAATACAGTCATCCTTTTTTTGTTTTGATAACTTACCAGAGTTTTCTGTTTGTTAAGAAAGAAGCAGCAGATAAAACAAATTGTTTGTGTCATTGTGGGGATTGCTTGTGCAATGGAAATAGTTGGGTTCACTATGTACATCTTTGCCATAAGAGCTAATGAGAAGTAAGAGTAAATAAGAGTAAATGAGAATACCTATTGGCTTGCTATCCTCAGGGCTTTGCAAAGGATAGTGTCTCTGGAAGAAGCCCAAAAATTAGTTTTTCCTGGAATTTTCTAGACAATGCTTCCTACTTTTTTTTAAAAAAATATTTTTATTTTTAATTTTTTTAAAATTTTGTAATATTACTAGCCTTTATTAATCTTTTTGGTAATTCTTTTGGCCTCTTAGGAAATAATTTCTGTGAATACAATGTGTATTGCTTGGCTGGCCCAAGACAGCTGAAGAATTTTTTATAATTTCCAACTGAGCGGAAGTTGGTGGGGAGAAAGTATCAGCGGTTAAAAATGTACAGAGCACTCTTAAGCACCCAGCATGGATGTCCAAAAAACCAGAATTCTTCTGTTACACATGGGAAAAGTATTATAAGGACCTCAGGTACATTTCAATGTCAGTGGAGGATGTTAAATAAACTGGTCAACAGAAGACTGTCTCCAGGTCTTGGAAAGGTGCTGTGTTGTAGATTTCCTTATGCTGATCATAGATTTTTCCTGCCTGTTTCACCAAAGGTAAAGGAGACTTTCTTTCTGCTGACTGTCCTTCTTTTAGTATTGTGTATTTATCATCTGTTGCCCTTCCTCCCTGTAATATTCTTGCTCCTTGAGAAGTCCTAGTCTTAGCTTGTTGAGCTTTTTATTTGTGGGCAAAAAAATCTCTCAGCAGGTGCTGAGTATGAAATTGTTCAGTTCAGTGGTTAAAATCTGGAAAACTATAAGGTAGGAGAGTTGGATTTTAGCTATCTGTACTGCACTGGCTTATGAAATTAGCCCATTATAGTTAGACTTTGGAGAAGGCCACTAGACTTGTTCATCTTGAACTCCCCTGTAGAAATGCATCACTGTGGTGAAGCATTTGGAATTGCTGAAAATTAAGTTGTGTAGATGCCATAAAAGGCTGAGATAGACTGGAAAAATGCTTGAACACATAATATTAATAAAATGTGCTTTGTAAGTATGTTGTATTCATTAAACAGAAGGAAGTATATGCACTCCGACCAAATAATTTTGAAAAATGCTTACTTGGAACATACTAGAATGAGTAGCTGTCTGCAAGCAAGAATTTTCACCATCCAGGGTCTGATAGGACTAGAAATAAAATTCTAGTTGTTAAAAATAAATCTTGCGTGTTCCTAGGAACATTTCTGTAAAAAAAGGGAAATCCTGAACGTTGAAGGTTTACTATTTTAGTGGTGCTATTTTGGCAATTGTCCTTGTTTTCCTATTCATGATGAGTTTAGATGAGTGACCTGACAATTGTAGGGCTATGAAGTTATTTAATGCCAACATCATCTTTTAACTGGTGGCACTTTAATGATAAGTAAGAATTTAGCATTGGGCTTGCTGAACTGAGAGGACAGCAAACTTCAGGCGGGAGGCTAGAACCTTAGCTTCACTTTGGTTTGCAGATTGCAACCAACACAATACTGAACAGGTATAGGAAAAAGCCCCACCAAAGTGTAGGAAAACAGCTAATTATAGTAATTGCAGCTGGTTTCAAAGTACTTCTAACAGTTTGTGCATAATGCTTACTTGAAAGCATCAAATGGGCGCTAGTTGTGAAATAGAACACCTGTTTGTTGTTGAGCATGTGTTTATGCAGATGATTTTTGTTGTCAAAGCACCTTGATGTAGAGTAGTCCTGTTTACATTTACATTCTCCCCAAAGGATTAACAGTGTTCTCTCAATAAATTTACAGTCTATTCTCCTCTCAAAGGCTGCTGTTTGGAGGGTGGTGTGAACAAGGCAACAAGTGCTTGCTAATCACTTGAATATACATAATTAGCGACAGTCTGGTGCACTGGAGTCTTTGTACAGCCACAGCAATACTGATTGGCAGCAGCAGATAACAATAGTCGTGGCAAGGTGGTATTTGTTGAATATTTGAAGGTGTTTTTCTTTTATATTTGCAGTAGGCATTTTGAGTTAATTACACCATTATTCTGGAACACACTTACTGTGTTATTTTAATGTCAGAGTTAAAGATCAATCATATGGCCTGTTGTACACAAAGAAATACGACCTTAAGTAATCCTTTACTCCTTTTGAGACTAAGATGGATTCTTTTTTTCTTCCTTCCTAATTTTATGAGACTAAGATGGATTCAATTTTTTTTTCCTTCTAAGTTTTATATAACCCAAAGTCAAATTAGAAAGTATGACTGAAAATTTGGGAGACGAATGTATGTGATGATACTCCTGTATTCAGCAGTGATTAGTTTTACAACTGGCTCTCTGACAGGTTCAGTGCTTTGGAAAACAAACACAAAATCATTGATGATAAAATTTATGGGTGACATAGACAGTAATTAATAAATAACACTGGGAAAATTATTTGGATTGCTTTTCATGTTTGTTATGTTCAAACAAAATGTGTTTTAATATGGCTAAATGCTTAACATCAATTTAGCTGATGAGAGAATACTACAACAAGTAGACTATGAACATCTAGAAAAGCAGATGAGTCACTGTATTTGGCAAGGTTAATTTGTATGAAAGTCATCAAATCTCCTCTTATTGACTAGGTAACAGTCTTTGTGTATAGGTTAGAGGCTTTGAATATTGTATCTTGGACTTATTCAGGCTTCTGATACTCTGTGAATTATGTTTTCATAAGGAAAAAAGGATTCATGCATTAGATGAAAGAACTGTGAGGTTTGTTTCTAAGAGCAAAGCTGTTAGAAGACTGTGCTAAGTAATTATTAAAGGTTCTGTATCAAAATAGAAGTAAGTATAGAGCAGAATTTGTTAGGCTCTTTCCTGACTTTTGCCTAAGCAGTGCTTTCATTGGTGAGTAATGGCAAAGAAAATGGTTGTTAATATTTTGAGGTGTCTCCAAAATGAATAGGTCTGCAGGTGTGCTGGAGAATGGGGTTAGAATTCTGAATGGTATTGCTCATATGGAGACACGGTTTGTGTGAGGAGCTGGAAGCTGTTCAGGGAGAGCAAGTTTGATATGACTCTAGAATGATCTGCTTTAGAAAGAAGTGAATGGAGAGTGAGTGGCGAGGTAAGAAGCTTTTCAGAAAAAATCCAGTGGGTACCATGGATGACAAACTAAGCATTAATTATATCTTGCTGTTGTGAAGAAGGCAAACACACGCCTGCATGATCAGGGATAGAACCTGTAAGATGCATCTTTCTGCTCCATTGGGCACTTAAAAGTCTTAGCAGGACAAATGCATCCATTTCTGGGTGCGGCAGTTCAAGATTATAAAGACTATTAAACAGAGATCAGCAGTGAGGGAGATCAGTGATTTAGGGACTTATGAGTATAGGCTGAATGAATTGCAGTTACCGAGGCTAAATAAGAAGAGAGAAGTGATAATATGATGTGTTCTTCATGTGCACATTGAGAAAAGAAATTGTGGCTTTAAATTGTTGCAATGCAGTTCGAATTACAAGCCAGGAAATCTTTTTTGAGGTAAGCATACCATGAGAAATAGCCAAGTAAGTTGTACCAATGGCCTATCTAGCTCAGCATTCTGTCTGCTGTGGTGACAGGGGATGTGCTGTTTAGAGAGACTTTGCAAGTTTGGCACTTTTCTTGCTTCTCATTCTCCTTGCACTTTCCTAGTGTTTGGAACTGTTGCACTAGTAATGTTAAATGGCAAATCTATGGATGTGTTTCACCAAGGCCCTAACTATTGCAATGTGGTGAACAGCAGTTCTGCACTTACCTACTGCCTTCATGATTTTGTAAACTTCAACCTTCTCTCCAAACTGAAGAGCTCCTGCCTTTTCATCCTGTCTTAGGATGGTGGCTGTTCCAACGCCTGGATCATTTTGGTTTCCTTTCTCTGTGATTTCTCATAATTCCATTATATTCTTCTTGAGACCTGGAGACAAGACTGTGCCAGGTAATGAAGATGTGGGCACAGCACTGTTTTCTGGATCAGCAAAATGACATCCTTTCTCTTGTTCTCAATATCCTTTCTGACATGCCCAACTTTTGTCAGGTTTTTTTGGCTGTTGTTTACATGTACTTACTATTTTATGGGGCTGTCAGTGATGAATCCAGGACTCAATTAAAGTATAATTTATGATTCTAATCTAAACATTGTTAGGTATAGTTTGTGTTATTTTTTTCCTAGATACATTACTTCATGTTTATGTACCCAATGTTCAGTTTTCATCTTTGCCCACTCAGTTTTGTGAGATCAGATCCTTCTGTTCTCCTGTGCCAGAGATGTGGCATTTGAATGTTGGCTACAGTGTAGTATCATCTGTAAGCTGTAAGGTGTCTCAGATCACACCTCTGTCCAGGTCATTGAGGAAGATGTCAAATGAAAATCATGTCAACCTTGATTGTTGGGCGACCTCCTGACTCTTTCTTATGCTGACATATTTTATCATCTTTCACTTTCCTCCCTGTTTAGGTTGCTTTTCATGCTTCATACTGATGTTTTCCCTATAATCAGCTTTTAACTCTTCCATTAAGACATCCAAGTGGACCTTGGCAGGTGGGAAGGGGAGAGAGCTAGGAAGGGAGAGTTACTTTATTTTCTTTCTAAGTTCTGGCAGCCATTTTTTCTGGCCTCAGTATTTTAATTAATATTCTACTTCTTTGTAAGGTCTTCTGAGCTAGTTCTTTGCCTTTTTAATAACTGTTTTTCTTATTTTTACTTATATTTTTCCGTTAATGATGAATACTTGCTTATCAGATTTAATTGGGCACCTTTCTTCCACTTCAGTGCTAATCCCACTCATGGAGCTGGGAGAGGGAGAATCTTGTACTTGAGAAGTAATATTATTTTAAAAACAATTTGATAATAGCTACAAGTAATAATGAAGTAGTTTTCATCCTGTTTGCAGATTCAGGGCACTACTTTGGAAGAGTGTACAAAAGCTTACTGAGAAAAAACTAATCTAATTGTCCAGGATGTAAGATATAGCATTTCTTTTGATGTTTAGGACACCATGTTTCTGCTGGAAAATGATAGGATTCTATGAACTGAAAAAAAATTGAAATCTATTGTGTGAAATAAAATATTTGAGTTCTTAAATGCGTGTAATTCTTGATGGTTCCTAGTCAAGTAATGCAGAAAATTGTTTCCTTGAAGCTTTTCAAGATGCATAGTTAGAACATAGAGAAGTAAATTAGCATAGGGAATGGGAATTCATGGTTCCATTCCAGTTTCTCTTTTAATATTTAATATTTAAATGAATATTTACATGCCAGAGAGAAGAAAATAGAGAAGGAAAGTGGTAGTGTTTTCAGCATTGGAGAGAATGCCTCTAGAACTTGAGATTCAGAGATCCTGTGTGATTATTGAGGAATATGGGATTGCCTTGCCATGAGAAAGAACCTTAGTGCAGAAACATAAAGGAGCTCTTTAATGTAGCAGCCTAAAGAGTAATGGAGCTCTGTGACTGAAGGTTGAATTCAATTGTATTCAGAATAGGATGAGGATGATTAAGGGAAAGATTGAAAAATTTTAAGGAGAATATTTTGATACCATCAAAACAGAGTGGATTTGGGAAGATAAGCATTTAAAAAATCCAAATAGTTTTTTCCAGTACCTGCATAATGGGAGAAAATTCTGTCACCTGTCTTTTTTGAAGAGCTCATACTAAACTGATGAGATGTCCCTGTTCATCTTAAAATATATGATGCCATGAATAAAAATTATAAAATGTCCTATACAGATTTGCACATGAGATACTCAGATTAGCACTGAAATGTAAATTTGGTGAGAATTTGTCCAAGACTTGCTCAGAGTGTTATTTAAATGAAACAGTAAAAATCCAGTTGCTCTTCGCTGAAGTCCCTCCTGACATGCTGTTTGAGAAACACTGCATCAGTATTAAAAGATAAAATTATTGTAGTTTCTGGTGTGTTTCGTGGTCTTTCTTATCTGGGCACTGCTTTTGCCACCCGTTTGGCACTTTTCCTGCAGAGTATCATGGAAAGTTAGAGCTCTCGTATTGAATGCAGGGTGTCTGCACAGCTCAGTTGCTGTGGTTTTTTTGCTTTCCCATTATATTGTTAAACCCATTAGGTCCTTACGTTTTTCTAAGTGAAGGTACTGATTCATGATAATGAAATAATTTCTTAATATTGTTCTGACATATTAGGTAAATTGAGTTCTTTAATGTCACTGTAAAGGCACTTTCTTTAGTGTGCTTTGTGTCCTTGAGTTCAGAATACGAATGTTGTCTTTGTGGTGGCGCAATCACAGATGCTGGGAGCTAAAGGTGTTGTGTAAGTCACTGTTAATTTTTTTCCTTAAGTTAAAGCAGGAGTGTTGTTATTTCTGCACTTTCACCTAAGGAGCAAACTTGCATGGAAGATGAAACCAGGCAGCAGGACCATCCTTTTACAGAGAGAGGGGCAGCAAGAAGCTGTTGGCGTCTGCTTGGGTGCTTGTACAATCAGCAATAGGTACACACACAGCCCTCCCACTTGTTGCTCACAGAACCAGATCCTTTAGGCAGATGTCTGTCTGAGAGAGGGAAGTTGCAAACTTATCTAAAGGATGATTTAATTTTTTAATCTAATCAGATCAAATGGTGCACTGCCAATGAAGGGGGAGGTTCAGGTAGCCCCTGACTGGAACATAGACCCCTTGATACCTTGTGATGAATTCAGAAAGAGGATGGTTTGCCAGCTGATGGGGTCAGTTTATCTGATCTTGCAGGAATCTGTTCTAGTTCTGCCTTACTCCACCCCCTCTTTTTTTTTTTTTNACCAACTCCTACTCAAAATCAATTAAGGGTATTTTTAACCTATTGGGCTTGTGAGCTGCTCAAGTGGCAAATAAGACAAGGAAGACCACTGGGCAGCAGGACTGGAAGGGGGATGATGAGGAGGAAGAGTTTCTCCTCAGCTGGATCAGCTGAGGTGTTGTCACAGGGGCAAGTAGAAGGCTTAGACAAATTTCATCAGAGAAGCCCTTTCTTTGAGCCTGAGGTGCAGTCAGAACTCCCTTGTGTTTTTAAACTCCTTCACAGAAGTGGATTTAAATTAAGGTAAATCCTTCCTTAGCCTCAGATATTGTCAGCTGTTTAAATTTAAGGAATTATAGAGGTGTGATTAAATCACTTAATCCTGCAGGTTTTAATGATGGCAAATTAGATATATTTATAAAAGATGAGTTATTTATTGCAACAAATGAACAGATAGAAGATCTTAATCAGAATTACTACACAGTATAAAAGCTAAGAAATACCAGTCAACTACAGTATAACATAAATTATGTAGTGCACTATATTAAAGAAATTATGTTAAAGCAATTATATTAAAGCTAGTGAAAGAAGCATGAAGTGGAGGTTTGGATGTATCTCACCACACTCCAGGCATGAGTACTTCTCTCTCCTTCTCTCAATATATGGGAAAAAACTGTAGAGAGGCATCCCAAACTCCACAGGAGAAACTCCAGACATTTCAAGAAAAGGATGTGGAAGAATCTAACTTGTATGAAATTAGACTGGACTTTTATAGCATAAAGAGGTTGACCTGCCAGTCATAGGCCTCCAGGTCAGTTTAGCAGCTTATCTGTCAAGTCTTACTTCAAAGGGACAGATGTGTGTTTGAAGCTGGTAAGCCAGACCAGCCTTTTAGCATAATCAGCACCAAAAACTACCACTATGGTGCCACGGCAGCTCCCCACAGAGAGCTTGCATTGCTTTGTCTTCTGACCAGATTCCAGACCAAGTAGATTCCAGGCAAAGCATCCTGTTAGAGATTTAGGGAAAAATTTCACCTGGAATACACTGAAGGGTTTTGTTGGAGCTAGGGGAGTCTGAAAAAACAGGTTTGTTTCAGAGTTTTGTAGAGGGCTCGAGTTTTTCTGTAGCTTACTGATCATGGATCCCTTGACACATACCCTTCTTCTTCCCCTTACAAAAAAGATAAGTATGTTATAGAACTGCCGGATCTCTGGGAAATGTTTCTCCCCTTAATCATGGATTGTTTGAAGAGAGGTTACTTTCTGTAAATGAATAATCATATCACTAACTTTTCAGTCATTCCCTATCAAACTATTATCAGCTGTTACAAGACCAAGCTGTTACTGAAAACTCAATATTCTTAAATATTAAGACTAAATATGACTAGTATACCTAAACTAAATAGCCAAGATATAAAATTTAACTGAATTAAACTGCAGACATCCAGAAGAAAAGCTTTTATTAGAACTGTTTCTGCTGTGCTGCTGGTGCTCAGCGTTCCTGTGTGCTCACTCGGTAGGCAGAAATGTGGGAGACTCGTAGAGGAGATGAAAAATTTGTGTCACTTGTCCCTGATGTGGAACCTGTATTCCCTGGTGAACGTCAGCATGGAAAAATGCATCAGCATCATAACGGGCACTCATCTGCAGCACGACCCCCGGAAGACAAAGCAGTGTTTTACCTCTCGGGATTAACAAACATGTGGCAGCTTTGGTAGTGCTGTTTGGTAGTCAGGTGATAGACTGGCCATATGTCCTCATACCTCATTCTGGCATGAGATTTTTTTTTTTTCCCCTCTTTGAAATTTGAAATAAAAGCATAGCTTTATTCGGTTGTCGCTTGTTCCAGTTCTTATGTCGCAGACGTGAAATTGTAAAAGATCTTTTATGAAGTTCCCTACCCAAGTTTTTCTCTCTCTAAGTCTTTATTGGATAGGATGTAAAGAAATGACTATAGAATGTAGATGACTTGCATCATAAGAAGCTTAGGCATCTAGTTAGGCTCTAAGTAGGAAGATGGATGTTTAAGAGTTGTTCAGGCACCTACACAGCTCAAATCCCTTCCCACAGTACAGCTTGGTCCTTTTGACAGTGCCATGCTCCCAAATTGCACAGGGAAAAAAGAGAGAAGCACCAGGTTCTTTTCAGACAATGACAACTTTCATCCAGGTGATTAAGAGTCCCCATCTCTGTCTCTGGGGTTTGCACCAGTGATGTGAAGATTTGACATAAGAAAAATAATTGCTGGATAGTGATTTGCAGTGGGGAGAAATGGAAGGTATTGCTGGCTTCAAAGTATCATGAAGTTAAAACATTGAATTTAAAAATAACTGCAAGCGTGGAGAAGTTGTGTTTTCTGTCTTGTAGTACTTTATCACTGGCATTTCAGTACTCTGAGGAGATAATTTGTAGTTCATTTTAAGCAAATTAGAAAATATGAGTGTTACATCAGTGTAATGCAAACATCATTATTAAAGGCTGAAGGAAGCATAAAGGATGGATTTCCCCTCACTCTTACATAGCTTTCTATATCCACTACAGATCAGATCCTTGTATTTCAGCTAGTTAGTCTTTACCCAGTTTGTTATTTTTAAAGAAAGTTGCAACCATGATTCTTAAGGAATTCTCTAATCCGTTAAAATGAAAGCAAAACACACAACTACCTTCAATAAATGCTTTGATTAAAATGGACATTTCTGAACCTTCTACAGACAATACCTGCTCAGATGTGACAGCATTTGTGACATCACCAGTACAGACTTTCACAAGGATTTTCAAGTCAGTGTTGTAAGTTTCCATTTCATTTTTGCTAATTAGAGAATTGTGCTGTTTATTTTCTAGAGGGGAAAGAAGTCACTAAAAGCGTATCAAATTTGTTTACTTAATTCAATAGAAATGCAAATATATTTTTTTGAAAATTACAGTTCCTTATTATTTTGGTGTCACAAATGTTAAATATTTGGTGCTAGTTAATTATTGTATGTATAATCAGAATTTTAGAAAAGCCAGATGTAGGAGGAGATTATCAGTGTTTTCTCATGTATGAAATTTCACTTCTGCATTGAATGAACTAATTGTAGAGTTTGCTGAGTAAGGTCATCCTAGAAGTTATTAGACTGTTTTGGAGGCTAAGTCATTAAGCATTTTTCAGTAGTTAGAGTAGGAAAAAATTGTATGCTAATAGCAGAGTAACCACAAGATGTGTGTCTGTTAGTGAAAAAAGAGTAATAAACTTCATCCTGAGCTTGGTGAGATAAATTTCCATGTCTTATCCAGGTCAGTCATCTTTCAGTTCCATCTTGTGGCTGGAATTTTAGAGGTCATATTTTACAGCTCTGTTTTAAAAGTTTCTAACTGAAAAGGATGCAAAAATTTTGTGCTAATAAAATGGCAGGGCTCAAAATTTTGCATTTTTGCTTCTCAGTCAAGCTTTCTTATAATTAAGAGGCTGGAAAAACTTGAAACAAAAGACTTTTTAGCACCTCATTTGCCTGAATATTTATTGAAATTATAATATAATAAAATTGTGCAAAATAAATTTATGTCAAACATGTATATTAGAGCTGAATGTGTTATGGTTCTTATGTGGGAGTTATGAGCAGTTTTATTAAATTTAAGGCAGTGAAAGCTTTAGGAAATACATAAAATTCTGAGGTTATAAATGAGTTGGAGTTTTCTTTTTTTGCTTCTTTATTTTTATAATAATTATTTCACAAATACATGTGGAAGTATTGTATTTCTAGCTTTTCAAATTGTGCGTTTTAAGTGATTTTTCAGTTATTTGTCAGAGTACAGAGATTTGTGTAGTTTACATATTTTTAATTTATAATTTCTGTGTATATGTGTCGAGTAAATGACAGAGTACATTCTGACACAGATGTCAGGATATCATTTGGTTGTATAGAATGTGCAATTGTATTAGGGAAGTTCTTGGTTCAATAGTTTGTCAGAACCATCGTGGCATCATTGCTTAGAGATGCAGTTGATCTTAGAAACTTGAGTCGCTTGAGCCTGATTTTCTAGCTTGACTGGAAAACAAGAGCTGCACTCACAAGGCAGAGCAGCAGTCTGATTAATTAGTAGTTAATCTTGCCCAAGTTCATGCTGATGCCCCTTCTCCTTTGCATCTTTCTTGCCCCCAGCCAATTACTCCCATCTTTCCTTTGTGCTGATGCTAGCTGTACAGTGACCTGAAATTGTTTTGATCTGGTCAGAACCTTTTTTCTTGGGGTGTGCTTTTTTCACCTGTCTCAGCTGTGTGGGTGCCGGTGCTGATGCTGTGGAGGGGGACATGGGATACACTGCATGCCTCCTTTGCTGCTGATCCTCACCCTCCTAAATGGACTGCCCTGGTATTATTGTTGTTACTGTATTTGAGGTGAACCAAAGTGGCCAAGGACTGGGACTTTCATTCTCCATCAATACTTCCTGGCTAGTACCTGATTTGTGCTAGAACAAAAGATGCATAGCAATTAAAGGAAGAACATACCTATGTTGAATGTTTATTCCCATTTCCTGATTGTGAGATTTTTATTTTTTAAGGAATAGTGCTCACATGAGTTTGGAAATGTGTTACAACATTCAAGGAGAGGCTGGCTTTTCCTAAAGGAGCTGGTAGGATTGGATGCTGAATTGGTGGAAGAGTGGCTGCATTGCCATGGTGCAAACCACTAGTTTCATGGTGAATTTATAGCATTCAGCTAGGAATGTGGATACAGAATGTTTAAAAATCTTTTCCTGAACTCTTCTGAAAATGTATTCCTGTGAAATGACTGATACTTTGCTATTGGCCATTTGTGTTGTTAAACCCTTTTGTCGTAGTTCTTCCTTTGAAAGTGAAGCCTAATCCAGTCTTTCTCTCCTCACTCTGCTTCTCTTGCTTCTCTCCTACTCTGGTTATTTCTATGTGTGTTTTTTCTCTGAAGCTTTTCAGTTGTCTTGTCATTTTTAAAAAATGTAGTTCTCAAAACTGTAATTTATTTGTTTACCTTGTAATAATATTTACAGTGTTTGTAAAATTCTGTGACTTTACAAATGAGAATATTTTCCTTTCTTCTCAGTGTTGCATACTTAAACAAGGCTTATATTAATTGTTCTGTAGTGGTTAATTTAAAACTAAACAGTGTGTGAGCGTTTCAGGTTATTTCTGTAACTGTTTATTAATTCAAGTAATTCTTCACTGTATTTCCTCTGGTTTTTCTCAGCTCACTAGCATAGAGTTGCCACTCTGAAATTCTTCACATTCTTAATAAACTTGAGTAGTTTTACTGTCAGGTAGTATATACAGTGCTAACCCTAGATCATTGTATATATTGACTGAAAATGCTCCTAACAGAAAACTATTGTGTTTCAGGGATTGAAAGTAGAACACTAGACTATGTAATCCTATTTTGATCTCCTCCTTTTACCCAATTTCCTTTCTCTGTTCTGTTCCAACACCTTTTTTCATTCACACAATTAGTTTCTTATAACTTATTAGAAGCTTTTCTTAAAAGATGAAATAAATTGTGTCAGTCTCCACCCATTTTATTTTCCTGACATTCTTAAAGATAGCCCATATGATGGGCATAATTTTTCTACTCAAAAGTGGTGTTGCCTTGTTTATCTTATGTAAGTTTCTGTTTGTGTGATTAGAACCAGAATTTTAAGCAGTTTTCTTTGATTGCCATCCAGCCAAATGACTTGAAATTTTCAATGTTTTTGAAACTTATTTTTCCTTGTTTGTTTTTTTCCCCCCCTTGGAGGCTGTGGGGTATAATTCTCCATTTAGAATCCTTATTAGTGAAGGATAGATGTTTTCTGCCTGTAGCTTTCACCTTACTTAAAATTTCTTAGTAACTGTGGATGTATTCTACCTAGTTCTGAGACTCTTTAGTACTTGACAGTCAGCTCCAATATCTCCTTTTTGATCTACAGTGACTGAAAGTATTTTTCTGTTACCTGAAGTAGATGCTGTTGTTGTCTTCTGAGGTAAAAACCAATAGAAAGAAAACATTCTGGTTTTTTGCAAGTGTATTATGCTCAGCTGCAGACTTCGTTTTGTGTGGTTAGTTTTCCCCCAAATTTTAATCTCCTAATCTGTTTGATTTTTTTTATTTCCCTTGCTTGGAAGTTTACTACATCTTATTTTCTGAAAGCAACATTTTAAGATCTAATAATTTTCCCATTTCACTGTAGTGTTTCTTTACATAAAGAAACCTGCATTTTCCCAGCTCTGCTCAGCTGGTTCCTTGTCTTGTGTGATTCCATGATGATTTGGTTGTAAGAAGAGGGTGAAAAACTGGAAGTGTGTGCTAAGGAACAAGCAGATCCTAAGGGCTGGATGGTGTATTTTCCAAATTTTGCAGGTCCTTATGAATTAAAGAGTTTGGTTTATTAACAAAAATATTTCAAAGGATGATCCAGTAAGAAAATGGGGGTGGAGGTGAGAGAGTGGATTTGAAGTCTTTGTCTCCCTCCCGTGCCCTGTGTTGAAGTTCAGTTTCACCTTTAATCTACTGAGTAGTTCCTGTCCCAAATATGATGGGACTGAAATATTTTGTGGTTACTCTTAAGTGGTTCTTGACTTAATTCCTCTGTACTGCATGGATGAGAAGAAGAAAAATACTTCCTGCTCATGTGTTTCAGAGCCAACAGTACCAAGGAGTGTTAGTATCAATAAATTACTTCTCTGAACTTTATTATGTGTGATGTTTAGCCAGTTTGAGAGAAATGAAAAAAGTCCTTGAAGTGGACACTATTTAAATTTGGGGGCATGGGATTTTCTGCAATTAATTGGATTGCTGTAGAAGGCCAATATATTAAGCGCAGGCAGTTTTGCTGCTAATTACACACAACTTCTCTGGAGTATCGGATATTCAGATCCATTTTATGAATATGGTAGGGAGAATAACAACTGTAAAACAAAGCACTGTGCATGTAAGTGACTGTTAGCGTGTATTTCAGAAGGGATAAATGCTCACCATATGGTACAATTACTGTGTCCAAGTTTTCAAATTAGCTTCTCTCATCCTCCTTATTACTGTCTTTAAAAAGAGAGGAAAAAAACCCAACATGATTTATCTACTCTGCAGCAGAACTCTTGACGCAAAACAGCAGCCCAGTTCTGTCCAGTTTTTTTTTCCTAGCATAATAGAGGCTGTCGGACTTTTTTATACTAATTACTGTGTGAGCCTCAGATGAACCCCCTTCAATTCACAGGGCTTTGTTAAGGGAGGAGCTGTCAATGTGTCTGCCCGTTTGCAGCTGTGCTGTGGCTTTAGCTTGCTTAACATTATGCTGCTTTTTAGACTTGACAGAAGGGATTTTTTTTTTTTTTTTTTTT
>VYXF01007458.1:243503-319673 GCA_013397295.1 Polioptila caerulea
TTTTTTTTATTAAGGCAAAGCAGCCTTGTAGCGAAATGGTTTAAGCAGCTGCATTGTGGGGAAGCACAAAGAAGTTATTATTGTGTCTGTTTAGGGGGGTTGGATGGAGGGGGGAGATATTCGGCTGCTGTTGATGCCGATTGTTGACTTGCCATCTGCCAGATAGGGAGAAGAAAAAAATGACAGCTCCAGCAGGGTGTTCAAGAGGTTGTTTGGAGAGACGCATAAACATGTGCAGATGTCGAACTGAATAATGGCAAGAACTTGAGACGGTTTATGATGCTGCTGTTGTGTGTGCATATACAGAATGAATGTATGTGGAGATTTGGTTAGGAGGAGGGTACATATTAATTATCATTGTCCCCCACCGCCTCCTTTACTTCTGTTAATTAGTTCAGGAGTTTAATATCTTCCCTCCCTCCGTTGTTTATTCCAAAAAAGAGCCTTTTCTTGCAGTAGGGAAGAAAACTTTTGATTTCTCCATGTGGTGAGCTTAAATTAAAAAAAAACCAAAGCAACAACTTGACAAATTTGGTACTTGCGGATGTAGAAAGAGTAATGTAGTTATTTCAGTCTCAGACATTTGGGGGACAGGTGCTTTACAAGTTCTCACATAGCTTTGTCTGCTGCAAGACTGGTAGGTTGCGTACCCCTTCTTCTGCATCCTGAGCTTTTCTTATGCAGAAAGTGCCAATTGGTGATTGTCTTGTGTTATAGAGTATGCTAGGGGTTAGAATGAGATTAGCAACTAATTTTCTCTTTCACTTGATCTTATTTTCAGTTCTTTCTCTGAAGGCAAGGAGCTGGTCAGGCATAACTTGTATTTTCCTGTTTGACAGTTGCATATAAAATAAATTTGGATCGCTCCAGAGGAATATAGTTTTCTTTCTTTCACTACAGTACTTTCTTATTTCCTATTAAGTGATTATGGTGAGTTTTCCAGGATACTGTGAAAGAAATATGAGAAATTATACAAGCATAGAGGGAAATTAGTTAGCCCAGAAAGGCTAATGTAAGCATTGTTATACAGGTGATCCCTTGCTTTGAAGATAAAAATGGAAACTTTAAAATAATGCATTTTCTTCTCTAATATTACATGATATTCAACACTCAGATATGTGTACTGAATGGAAAAATGGAAAATGAAACTGGTTGAGGTGCACTGTGGATGTGGAGTGCAGACATGTCTTCATGTTATCAGTATGTATCAGGGTTTATGGTCATTTACAATGTGACTTAAATATGACTGGAATGAACCTTACCACTGCTTTCCACCAAGCCCTTACCAAAGTCAAGGAAATCCTTTTTTCTTTGTGTCTTCCATCTTAAATCTAATAAGCATCTGTAGGTCCTTGATAACAATAACTACTGATGGGAGCATTTGATATGCCCTTCTGTCATCACTGTGGCAGAGTGGGAGATGTCAGTTTTGGATTATGTCGGTTTCAACTGAAAATTCAGGTGTGGCTGCCTCCTGCCCAAGTACCAATTTCTGCATCTGAGCCTAGACAGAGGTCACCAGCACTTCAAATGGAGATTTGCTTTTTGCCTCTGAGTTGGACTGTTGGTTCTTCTTCCCTGAATTGTGGTGTTTTATGTGTTCCATCACTGCTGGTGGGAAGCTCAATTACTCTGGGCAGTATGCAACCAAAGAGATCTGATGTGTGCAGCAGTTCTGGGGTGTTCCAGCTCAAGCACTTTGAGGAATGCTTGGGCTGATCTCGCACTGCTTCTTTGCAAATGATGCAGACTGAGCAACAAAGCAGAAAGGTTGACTTCAGTGATGAGCCTGGGGGAAGAAACGTAGGTGAACGGTGCTGGTGCCGTCTTCTTGGCACCTAGCAAGGTCTGAGGCTGGGAGCACACCTAGTGACAAGGAGAGAGTTCAGAGGAGCTATTTTAAAACTATTGCAATGTGCCAGTTTTAAAAGTGAGACAGTTTGCTTTGTGAAAACATGCTAGCAAGTGTACCAGTTTTGAGGGGGGAAAAGTCGCATAATTTTTGACAACGCACGTGTCTGTTAAAGAAACTCAGTGGAATTACAATGCTATTGCCAAATGTTCCATATTTTTTTGCAAACAATGGAAAGTTTGAAATCTTTTGTGTAAACCAGTGTTAGCTGTTTTACAAAATGCTGTAAGTAGATAATATTAAGAAGATGTTGAACTCAACTTGGCCACATGTAAAAAGCATTTACATTTTTATCAAGTACATGAATTTAAATTGTTGCCACTGTAACTGACTGTCTTATTCACCATAATTTATCGATTAATATTTGTATACTTGTCCTACTCTTAAGATATTTTCAAAACTTGAAAAAAATCCTTTGGTCTACTAGAACTTGATAAAATCAGAAAAGAAAAAAAGTAGTATTTTTCCTGTTGTACAAAGTACCACTTGATGCTGGTAGTGCTACATAAATATATATATATAGATATTTAAAAGTACTGAGAACATTAAGGTTTCAGCTATAAAAAATATGTGAAACAATATTTAAAATGTTTGTGTTTACTCAAATACAGCTTAACACTATGTAAAAAAAAATAAAACCTGCTCTGAAAACCGTCTAAATAGTGCAGCATTTTTGGGCTTTTATGCTATATTGCCTTGTTCAAGAGAGATATTTAGAAAATGTGAGCAGCATTCCTAAATGTTTCCAGAATACAGACCTTGGTTTTCCATTCCTGAATAGAAAGCATATTTAGAAAATATTGATCACCTTTGTTGCTCAGAGATGCTGATGCAATACAGGACTCTGTTTGTTCCAGACAGCATGTGCTAATAGCAACTGCTATTTAATTTATTTATTGTTCTAATTCTTATCCTTCGAGAATGAAGGGGAAGTGAGAGTGATGTTGAAACTGGCAACTTTTTCTTCCTGCTGGCTCATAATGGGCATGGTAAAGGTCAATTCTCAATTTGTCAGGATGTCAGCTCACTCAGTATTTCTGGTATGATTTTTTAAAAGGACAAAATTGCATGCATATGAAAATGAACATTTATTTTCCATGTGTTGCCAAAACACACCAGTAATTTTGAGTGGATATTGTTGATGCCCAATTTCAAAACTGCATTTATGTGTGAATAATGGTATGTCTGTCTCTCTGTTACTGAATACTTTCCTCTAGATTTTTTTTGCATGTTTTAGCAAAAAGATTATTAATGCAAAAGGAAGTGATTGAATAAATAGCAGAGGCTGAAGTGCTGCTGCATTTGTACAAGATAGGACAATGACTCACTCCACCAGTCAT
Organism: Polioptila caerulea; assembly: GCA_013397295.1. Taxonomy (NCBI): domain Eukaryota; kingdom Metazoa; phylum Chordata; class Aves; order Passeriformes; family Certhiidae; genus Polioptila; species Polioptila caerulea. The sequence goes on from VYXF01007458.1 coordinate 246,756, forward strand.
AATGAAAGCCATGGTGGCTGGTGATTTGAACCCTAGAACTCTGGAATACGTTTGTACATTGCATTCACTAGGGGGAAGAAAACCCCCCAGTAAGAGCAGGGAGACTCTTTCCATTGGGGAGATTGGTCCTGCCCATCACTTTAGCTGCAGACGTGCACCTGGAGCCATGGAGAGCTGCTCCGTGACTTCTCCCTGCCTGCGACTGCACCTCAGCCTGGAAGGAATCTGCTTTACTAGTGGGAGCCCTTCTCTTTGGTCACTACTTAGTGCTGCTTCAGGAACAAAGAACCTACTGTCTGCCAGCTCTTCAGTGCATCTGGGCTGGCATGGAGGACAGAGGGTTGTCCCTGCTTTCCTCCCCGCTTGCTCAGCTGAGGCACTTCTGGAGCTCATAGCCGAGGCTGCTCGCTGCTTTCTGCAGAATATTAACATCTGGGGGGGGGTTCACTGGTTTCTGGCCACCTACCTGTAAATAGCTGAGCATAAATTGAGCAGGCTTCTGGATTATTGAGATGTTGTGGACAGTCAAAGGTACTTTCTCACCCAAACTTCCCAATTTGCACGAAACTTAATGGAAAGCCAGATGTGGTATAACCTAATGCCCACATGTATCATGAAATGTTTCCTGTTTCTCAGCTGGGACTGGAAAAATTCATTTACTAATGCAAGTACAGATGTGCTCAAAATGTCATTCAGTATGACTGGGAATTGTGGGAAAACAGTTAGTATAAATAAATAATCACTGTCTCATAGTGTAAGAGAGAATCAGAAAGTGGTAGTTCCAAATTCTGCTTTTCTTTGAACTGCCAGCAAATACTTATGAGAGAGCATCTAATAAAAATACCTTTTAAAACGCTAAGGCATGTTAGGAAAAGTCACAGTTTCCTTTAAATTTTTACTATGCAATAAGGTTTTGTAAAACACTTTGCATAACATATTATTACATACTTCTATTAGATTGAAGGACATAAATTATGAGGATAGGTATATTTTTTAGTTATCTTAAACATTTGTTTTTTACAGTAGCTCTGAACTGAGCTGCAAATTTTTTATAATGAAATTAAAAATAAGTAAATATTCTAACAAAAGTGCTTTGCATTTGCTTAGTGTCTACTGACTTAATCAAATAGTCTGCTGATGCTTCCAATCGTGTGTTAGGTAACACTGCCCTCAGAGGGCCAAGGTAAGGAAATTCAATCTAAAAACCACTGGCATTATTTCTGATAATTTTATTTGACCTGGCATTAATTACGGTTGTTTCTTTAAAAAAAAAAAAAAATCTTATAATTGTGTGATTTATTTTATATAATGTTGTTTAATGCTCTTAGATAAATTCTGGTTTTTTCCCCCCTCTGTTTACTAAATGTTATTGTAGGGAGTTTGATCTAACAAAAAAAGTGCTTTAAAAAAAAAGGGGGAGAGAAAATGTTTGTGTATTATTTCTGTTAATTCCATTTGAGTGTATTGATGAAACAGACAAGAGACAGAATTTTGGTGTGTTCTCTTTATGGAGGGTTTTTTCCTCTCATTTTTCTTCCCCCCTTAAATCTCACTTATGTCTGTGTGGCAGCTGTTGCTTCTTTTAGGGAAGCAAGTTTTTGAACTCAGGTTTCTGTTGCTTATCAGCACTGTATATTAAAGACATTTCCTTCACACCTCTGAAACCATTTACATATTGAAAAATGTAGATGTTTCGCAAAAGTGTTTTTTAAAAAATACATTTTAAAATAATAGGATTAATTTTAAATTACTGATTAATTTTTCAATAATTGCTAAATTTCCATATGCTTAAGGATTACAAATGGTGAGACTAACGACAGCAACTGCTGAATCTGTGGTGAAATAAGTGTTTGAGGAGAGAGTTTGGGTTGTGAGGTAAAATAAAAAAAATTACAAACTTTTGGGTGATACATTTGTCTAATACAGTTTTTTTTTTTAGTACTCATATGCTTTCTTAGAAAGCTCTCCTTTCTGAAGCTTCTCAACAGTATGAAAACTACCAACGTTGCAGCACTGGAATAAACATATTTTGTGAAATGTCCTGGAGGCAGGTTTCTTGTTACTTGCTGTCAAAGGCAAAAAAAGAAAAATCATTAAGGCTGCAGTACAGAGGCAAATAAAGAGGCAGCCACGAGGGTCATGTTCTAAACAAACCTTCATTAAGCACTCTTTGTTACTGTTGTTAGCCAGTGTATTATTAAATACAACGTTAATTAAAGAGTTGCGTGATACGAGGGTGCTTTTTGCATGAAGATCAGATTGAATTTTCGTGTGCTTCATGAATGTACTGCTGTCTTACTTCATCTTTTGGGCGTATTCTCTCAGCAGTTATTAAAAAAGCAGACCCCAACAACATAAAATTTGTGTTTTGTGTGTATGTATTTATTGTCTGTGTGTATCACCAAGATGCGTATTCTAGTGCCTCTTTCCTCAAGTAGCTTAAAAAAACTTGGCCTAGAATTAAAATAGTGTAGGAATTACTTGGCTTTCTTTGCTGCAGTAGTTGCAATTAGAGACCTCTTCTTACTGTCTAATAAACAGATCCTAAAAGAATGTGGTTTTCAACTTAGAAGGGTGTAAATTTAGGCAAAACAATAATTTAACTTACATTAACTCAGCAGGAAGCAGGGTACAAACTGATTATTGCTCTTTGGCAGATCCACTGCTTTTTTAAATACTGCAGCTCCATTTTATTAAATTGTCAGGATATCTTGTGGTTTGGTTAGCCTGCCTGGACTTCTCCTCTCTCACAGAATTACTTTACAATTGATTTAATAAATTTCACATGAAAATTTCCTCTAGTTTGCTTGTGTTGAGGTATTTAATAAACTTACATCCCAAATATCTTTAAAGGGATTTAATATTGGTAATATAGGAAATACACTTTTTTTTAAATGCAGGGCTGCTAAGTTAGAAGACATGGAATGGTTTTTTCTTTTCAAATACTCTGCTTTGCTTTAGCATTTTTTTATATGGAGAATTTCTTTCAAAGCAAATCAGTAAGCACGTGTGTTCAGAAGTATGGACTAAAATGTTTTTCTGTCTTTAGGCAGATTGTGTAAAAGAAATGCAGTTATAAGAGAAGCACCTAGAGTGCATCTTGAGAGCCCTTAACCCACTTGAGCAGCTAAGTGAACAGTGCACTGATACCACTGTTTAGTCCTCAAAAGTGTTCACCCATTTGTTAATTAAGTTACAAAATAAATATAGGGCAGATGATAAATATTCACATATAAGCCTTGGAGAGGAATTGGAATATTGGTATTTTCAAGACAAAACCAAGGTTTGTGTGTGTGTGTTCATATAGGTGTTCTGAAAAAGTAGTTCGAGCATGATTCATGTTGGAAAACCACTTGGGAGAAACATTCTTCAAAGAAATATGTCTGTGAAAGAAATATCTGGATCCTTATGAAGCTGTAGTGTTTTACAATTGCTTTTATATTGCTTTTTCTGTGTCTGGCTATAGTTTGTAGAGCAAAGACAAAGGTACAGCTGTGCTCATAGGTAAACTCCTACTTATCTGTCCTATGATTAGATTTTATCCAGAGTTGCTAACTCTCTACAGAGGTGCTTGAAAGTGCTGTTCTACTCTTCTCCAGGCACAACATCAGCTGTGTAACTCAGCAGGTGATTAAAAAATCTCCAGTTTTCTGATTAAGAGATTCTGTGTTTGGCTGCTGCTGGTACTCAACCGTAAGTGTTGTCCTGAGCGGTGGAGAGGGAGTTAGGGATCAGAGAAGTGTGTGCTGGGTCTGTCAGGCCACCTGTAGAATGGCCTCCTTTTCCAGCAGGTTTCATTCTGGAGAGTGGATGTAAGCAAACAAAGGCTGCCATTCTTTCCTGAGTGACTATCAAGTGTACTTACCCTATCAGCCCTGATCCTTGGAGCAGAGTCTGCTTATCTCCCTCTCCAGTTTATTCCTTGCAGAAAGGAGCACTCTCTTTGAAACCTGAACCCTTGGATGGCTGACCTGCTTTAGGCATGTTGATGTTGTCTCCATGCTGTCCTTGAATTCTTCAGCAGGTTTAGGTGCCTGCCTTCTAGGTAAGACTGAGGTCTGGACAGATTGCAAATCCAGTAACAGACACTTTCTCTCACTTACTCTTACAATAAAATGAGATAAAAGTTTTAGAAAAATACAGAAGATTATCTTTTTCATCCCTTTAAGAAAGCAACTATGATGTTAATATTTTTAAAACTTATATTGGATGATCTGATGTGTAAGATTTTATTTTTGCTTCAGCTATTGAATCCATGCAGATTTCAGAAAACTTGTTGCAGGGCATATTTTAAAGATTTTTAAAATATGACTCATACATTTACTTAGGCCTATCGTTATTTAATGTTCAAATATTCGGCAAACTTAATTTATTGCTTTTCATGTAATGGTGATACAGTTTTTCATTGTTGGTATTAAAGTTACACATTTGTTTTCCCAAGCTGCTCTTCTGTTTCTTCTTCAGCTTACAAAGTATCTTGTACCTGTTTGTTTTGGTTTTTATTGCATGCTTCCATGTTAACTGGGATTTCCTACTGTGAAATGAGCTCAGCCTGGCAGTATCAGTAGGGATGTTCCCCGCCAAGCGAGAACCAGAGGCCTGAGATAAAGCTCTGCATCAATACAAATGTAACTAGAGCCATGTCTGCTCTATTCATTTAGGAGTGAAATTAAGTCATACTTGTCCTTTTTCAATCCTTTCTACCTGAGTGAAAATGTCTGTATAGCAAAGTCAAGCAAGTACCCTGCTATCTAGAAGCAGGACTAAATAGGATGAATTTTGCTACATAAGCCAGCCTGAATAGCCCAGTGTTAATTGTTCTTTTCTCCATCTTGTATTCCCTACTCACCTTCTCTGCTTAAATACATGAAAATTGGGCATTTTAGTGGCTGCAGTTGGATTTGTTAAGTCAAAATCCTTACAAGCTGTGCTCAGGTTCATCAAGGCCACATCAGCAATTCCCATGTTGAACTTCAGTGACAATTGCTTGATTGCTGTGATGGAAGGGTGAAGGTGCAATTAGTGAATTTGTAGATTACCCTTTAATGAAGCAACCTCCACGTTAGATGGATGGAAACTTCTTCCTGACTTTTGAATGGCCTAAAAGCTGTGTAGCTATAGCTAACAAGGTGCTGAGGTGGTGAAGGGCACTGCCAGGCTGGGGCTTAGCCCAGGAGCAGTGCAGCCCCTGGGATGGCTCATTCTGAGCATATCACAAATGGTGAGAAGTCCTAGGTTCCTTGCTGGAAATTCTGCATTGTTAATACACCTTTTTTCTGAAAATGTTTAATTGTATAATGATGAAATGGTGACTTTAAATCAAGTTTTAGTAATAGTCATTATTTACTCTGCTGAATTTATAGAAATCAAAGATGAGGGAAGTTGGGCAGATCTAAACTAAGCTGTACTGAACTCAGTAATTGCACTCTAAAAATGAAATTGTTGCTGAATCCTGGTGTAGCATAGTAAAGTATAATAGTATTAAGGAATTTTTAATTTAATTTAATTTATTTAATTAATTTTAATTTAATTATTTTAATAGCAAGTAAGTGGCATTAATTAAGGGATTGCATGTTCTGTATTCCTCATTGATTCAGAATGCAGAATCTTTTTGCTCAGGTTGGAGTAGGAGAAAGGTGGCATGGTAGTTTTATTGGTAGACTTACCTCTTAGAAGATAATTGGCTTCTACTTTTTCTTGTTTATTCCTTTTGTTTTCAGTTATATTTTGTAAGTATATTTTGTGTAGGTTTTTTCATTACCCCCAATTTCCTTGTATTTGCTTAGTGTATGTTTTGAGAAAATTAATGACTTTTCATTTGGCTCGGCAGGGTAAGTGTTCTACTTTGTAGCAGTTTAGATTTCATTTGGTTATTAAAAGTCAAGATGTAGAGTTTGGTTTTTTCCCCTGAAAAAAAAATTAAATATTTATAGTGTAAGCATGCAGGATATTTGAAAAGTATAGTATGATAAAATTCAGAATTATACAAAATTGGTATACCATACTTGTAACTTCTTATTCCAGAGGCATTTTACAGTCCATTGCAATTCAATTTTCCCTTCTTGTGGACCGAGTTAAGGTTTTCTCTGTAAACTGAAAGCATCTGAAAAGTTCTTGGTATAATTAATGTTTGATAATGATAATATGATATTGTTTTTTAATATTCAAGTTTGTTTTTTTTCCTACAGTGTTAATGAACTTTTTTTTTTCTTCTCCTTCAGGAGAATATATAAAAAACTGGCGGCCAAGATACTTCCTGCTAAAGACAGATGGCTCTTTCATAGGCTATAAGGAGAAGCCCCAGGATGTGGATCTGCCATATCCTCTCAACAACTTTTCAGTGGCAAGTATGTATTTCCAGTATTTATTATTCTCTCAGCATATTGACAGATTATCTGCTGCATATTGCTTCGTGTATAATTCAGAATTTATTGGTAACACTGCAAGTTAATGCCATGTGCCATACTAATGCACCACTAATCTTACATCCAGCTCTACAAGATGTATTTACAGTAGCATGGAACAACCACGCATTGGTTTTTGAATGTTTTTTTGGAAGTCTGAGTTCTCATTTTTTTTGTGTATGTCTGAAGTGTCTCTGAGTAGTAATGACATTTGACAAATGATTGCTGTAAGAAGAAAATTCCTGGAAAGTTTACCTTCATTTAGATCACTGACCTCTTCTTTGTATTTCATTAGTATCTCTGAATTCACTTGAAAACTCAAATAAATTAGAAAATTATCTAGACTTTCAAACGACACAAAATCATGCTAAGTTATTTTTCTCTTGGATAATCAGGTAATCAGCTCTCCAGCCTGGTTAATGAGTAATTTCAAGCAATCAGACAATTTGCATATATTAACAAAGCTACAAAGTGTGTATCTGTTGAATAAAGTGGATATTGCGTGTTTTCCAAGAATGTTTCTAAATGACAAATTTGTAGGGTTTTTGATCTCTCAGAGTGAGACTGGTGAGTGTTTCTGAACAGAAATGAAATTATTTGAGGAGAAAAATAAAGGGGAAAAAAAATATCTCTGAGTTGCAAATATCACAGCTATAAACTTTCAGAGGAACACTAGAGAATTTACCCAATTCCTTTCAAAATCGTAATAAATGTACTGCAATACAAAAAAATGGCAGTGTTTTGTTTTATGGAGGAGTATAGGAGCCACCACAAGAGTATTTGTACTTAGGGTAAGGGTTCCCTTCATCTTCACTGCTGAAGATGAAGCAAATACTACTGAGACTGAATTTTCCTATTTTCCTGATAAAATTGTACTTGCGACTGACTCAGCCTTTGTGTATACAAAGTAATTTGTGTATTTTACTTGGTAAGAAAATAATCTCCTGCTCCAAGCCCATGTCTCATCTAACAGCTGGAAGAGGAAAACTTTGCATATTCTGATTGCAATAAAAATTATATTGATTGTGCAAACCTTCTAATAGTATTAGAGGCTCATTTTGCCTTGTTGGTATTCAGCATAAAAGCAGTGATGTCTTTAAGTTGTTCATATGAGTAGGAATTGACTAAATCATAGGCCATTATTCATTCCTTAGTTATTGCTCTGCCTATTCTAACTACTCTTTTTTAGCAGGTAGTATTTTCTAGGTCCTTTTTCTCTGGTTTGCAGCAGAAAGACAATTTCTAGAAGTACAATGGGTTTTTTTTCCCCTGCTTTACCACGTTCTTCTTTGCATATTCTGTCTTCCCTTCCTGCAGCAACTAGAAGGGTGATCCAAATGGTTGTTCTGCTAAGCAATGAAGTACATAATTAGCAATTATTATGGCATAATTACTAATGTGTTGGTACTGGTTTTGGTTGGGGTTTTTTGGTACCCAGAGGTTCTGTTATGTAATTCTGATATTAGAATGCTGTCCCTGAACTTTGCCTTGATGGAAGTTGAAAGATTTCACATTGTTTTCCAAAATTACACCATCACCACCCCCACCACCCCCTGCCAAAAAAAAAAAAAATCCTTTCTGCAACTAGCAAGTCTCATAAGTCTGATTCTTAGACTGTGTAAGCTAAAGAAACAAGCATGCAGTATTAATTTTAAAAATAAAGTTTTGATAAGCAAGATGACTTTTTCTATTTTTCTGACAGAAAAAGGTGTAATTTTATCAGAAATGTTGGCTAATCAGTGCAAGAGTAGGGAGCTGTATCACCCTTCAAAAGGATCTCATGAAATTGAGTGCCTGTGTAGAATTCACAGGATGAAAAGCAAACCAGGATGGTATTGCACTCTAAATTGCAAGGGACTGTAGGTTTTTTACCAGCTATTTTATCTGTCTGAAGATGAGATCATCAGTAGGGCAAATAAACAAACAAAATTGCTGTATGAATGAATCACATCTCATGGGAAGTACCTGGTAAATGTCAAGAACCGGTCCCACGGCCTCTGATCCAAGAGTTCCTGAGCTGCTGCAGTAGGTTTGTGGCCACAAGCAGCGCAACATATTTTTCCTGTAATAGTGAAGTAGGTTTTTCATAAATTACTAGCCAGGCAGATGGAGTGTGAGATCACTGTTAATACCATCTTGATTAGGTTGGCAGGGACTTAAAGATATGTCTTTACAGTCCTATCTTCATGTAATCTTTGTAGCTATCTGTAAAGTGAGTGTGGTCTCAGTCTACTTTTTGCTCTCCAAATGATAGACATCTTTGGCTCTTGCTTGCAATTTGTTATTTAAGTAGAAAAGGCCAAGGCTGTGGTATTATTTTCGTAGTACTGTTGGAGTTAAACACAGGAATGTTTGCACAGTTCTACTTTGTATGATACTTCTTGTGTAGTTTAAAACTTTCATAAGCAGCTCTGTCAAGTGAGTTACTTCCATCATACAGATATTTTCCCACCAGTGTCCCCTGCCTTCCACTCCTGGGACGTCAGCTTTACTTCGCAAAAGTAAAGCTCTTTCCCAGGCATGGTATCATTTCCCCTAGTGTGGCTCCCTGATTCCTTCCAAGATAACTTTTAAGTTCCACACCTAAGCATTTCTCTTTCTTTTGTCATCTGTGAACTCCATTGGGAATGATGAGAAGGCTGGGGAGAATGCTGCTGTTTTACGTGCTGCTAAAAGTGCTTCCAGTGATAAATAAGTCTTTGTTAACAAAGCCTTTCTCATTGAGAAATGTTTTGTCATAGAATGGAGTGTTTAGAGGCCATCCCTTTTCCTTGGGGTGTTCTGGGAGGGAATGTGGGGGGAAGGCATTTGGAAGTGTGTGTGTAAACAGGTAAACTCTTTACTTAGAGAGGGAGAGACATGTGCTTCAGTCCATTGCCAGCCCCCCCAAAAAATGCAGGGGAAGCATGTGGGCCTGAAATGGAGAAGAGGGATCTCTCTTCCTTGAAGCACTGGAGATGAGTGAAGGGGATGGCAGAGTGGGACTGGGTGGAGCTGAGCCCTGGGGAAGGACACAGTCTGGTCTTAGGTGTCCTGAATGGACTTTACCCCCCTGTGGCTGCTACTCTCCCAACTTTGGGTGCACCAGGGAAGGCAGCCATGGGCACCCTGCACTGCCTCTTGGAGCTGCTGCAAGGTTGCAGGGTGAACAAATCAGCCAGATTTGGTGACACTGAATAGTGTGTAGGAATCACTGGTTCCTCTCCTGTGGAGCCAGCTTATTTTATACCTAACAGAACCACCTTCTTTGGGATGGGAGTTGCGAGAGCTGTGTACTTGAAGCAGGCTGTTAGTCCCTTAATGCTCATGCCCTGACACTGAGACTCACAGAAAGCTCTGCCATGGTATCTCACCGCGCACTTGAAGATAAACGAAGGCGGTGTAATTACATGGGTGGGAAGTTCATTGTGAAAACTTCAAAACGGGTGATACTGGTTTTCGGGGGTAAATTCAGAGGTGTGAGCTCACTGGAATTGTCTGGTTCAAAATCAGTTCAGCTCTTTTCAGGTAGAGAGGAGCAGTTGCAAGTAATCAAACTGCTGTAGCTTGTACAGATACTCTTGATTGACTGAGTCATGGTAACTGAGTGGGTGTGCATTCCTAGCCCACTTCAACTGCAAAATAAAATATGTTAATTTAAATTGCTTTTGCTTAGGCATTTATGCAGTCAGAACCAGTTTAAATATAATTTTGGATTCAGTTGGTATGACTTCTCTGTACAGGCAAAGGCCTGATAAAAATGTCCTGTCTTTTAAAACTCCATTATGCTTCTTTGATAACAAAACTAATACTCTGGGTAACAGGATGTATTTCCTCACTGCCCTCCCACTGCCTCAGAAAAACCCAACGTGGCCTCATAATGCTGTTTTCAACTGGCCCACTGTTGTATAAGTGGAATAAACGCTGCTTTATGCAAACTGCTTTGGTCTTTGACATCATTATTTGGGAAAGCAGAGTGGAGAAGAATTCTGCTTCAGTTCTACTTAAGGAAGATTTGTGACTTCACTGATTTAAAAAAACTCCAACTTCTCACGTGTGCAGTGAGTGTGTAGGTAATCACAGAGCACATTTGGGATCTCTAAGTATCTCTAAGAATTGGCCCTTTGCCTTCATTTTGATCTTTACATGGGGAATAATTGGGAAGAGCTGTATCCCTTCACGGTATCCTTTGAGCTTTGGCCAAAAATGATGTCACCTAGAACTTTTTTCCTGTCTTGAAAGACAATGCTTTCTAAGCAGTCTGGTACAGCTACCCTTTTTCTTGTCTTTAAAAGGAAAAGGCAATTTATTATTCCATTGTTATTATTATGAAAAGGTAATAAACTTTTACAAACTTTATTTTATTGTTATTTTCTCTGCGGAAGTGATTATCAAGAACCTTGGCTAGTCTAAGTGGAGAATCTGTGCTACTTTTTCAGTGGGCCAGGGACAAGATTTTATTATTTTTAGGGTTTAAAAATCTTCAGAGAAATTGAAAGGTTTTGGTGGGATAATGTTCGGGCTTTAAGAATTCTGAAGACATTCTTTAAAGAAATGGGTAGGAAAATATGTATGTCTGTTTTAAGAGAGATTAATTTATTACCAAAATACTTCGGCATTAGACATACCTTGTGTGCAACTCCAAATATAACTTTTCAATGAGTTTTAAGTCCCTTTTAAAAAAATTGTTACAATACTGGATTACATGAAACCAGAGATAAGATATAACTGTACTTATAATTACAGTGTCAATTTGATTTCAAAGTAGTAGAATTGAATAAATAATGTTCATTCAATATTGAAAATACTTGTGGAGAGAAAACGTCAATGTACATGTCATATACTGCATTTGCAAATACATCTATGGAAATTCAAACTCAAATCTATTGTGTATAGGAAATATGTCAATCTGTGTTGGATGGAGAAATGTTTGGGAGGCTTTAAAATTGCTTTATGAATGGTTTCTAGGTGGTATAGTTGGTGTCCTGTCCTTTGACTTAAAAGTTTGTAGCCAAGCCTGAAAGTTTTTATGCCAGTGTGGTATATCCAACTGCTTAAATAAAACTGGGGTGTTTGCATGAAAGACAGAGAAGGACATGTAATTTTACTGTCTTCCATTAAAACAAGGTAAAGCCCAGGCAAAACCCACGCAGAAATCTCCTATTTCCATTCTCCCTCTTTGCATGAAGGGGCAAATGACAAACTAGTTATAGTGACAGGAAGACATAGATGCTACTGTGGTACTTTTTGAAGTATTGGAAATAAAAGACTTTGCAGTATGATGAACTGCTCAAAGTTTGATCTTTTGCAGCTTCAAGGAATATAGTGAATGGGTTTTTTTCTCATATATGATGTCATTATTAAAGCACATATAAGTACTTAGCATGAGCCAAGCCCCACAGAAGTGGGATTTTTACCCATACGAACAAAAAGTCAGTCCCTGCTCCAAAATACTAAAATTCCAAATATAAAACAAGTGACAGCAGATGGATGCAAACAGATGGGGGGAGTATGAGAAAACTATGAGACAGTATTAGCCTGTAGTACAGGCAGTGGTCTCAGCACATCAACAACTAATCCATTGTTAAGGTTAGATTTTTACTCTCATCTCCCTTCTTTTCTTCCTCCCTCCTGTTTTTTAAGGTGTGGCAGAGGGGAGTTTTAAGGAGGATTTTAAAGAGAATTAGTATGACAAACAGAAATTAGAAATGCTTTAGAGAACTGATGATGAAATTGTAACAGTAAAAGGATGGGTAGCATTTTGATACTGAATAAAAAATGACAACAAGGATGAGAGTAGGCTGTGGGGAGAGACAATGTTGAAAAGCGACCTGTATTTGATGTGATAGAGCTGAATAAGAAATGAGAAATGCCAAAACAAGAAAGAGTGATGTGATCAAGGGAACAATGGACAAAACCAATCCATTATGAACTGTTTTGGGAATAGCATTTCTAGGGTAAACCTGTATTGGTTTGGATCAAAGACGAACTACTAAATTGTTCACGTAAATATCTGTGTGACCAAACTAAGTTTAGGGTGATACTCCCCATAGATAAGATGTAGTAAGAAAGAACAAAGCCTTTTGGAAAGCCTCAGAGATTTCCCTTAGGGAGTGAATAAACAAGTGGGAGAATCAAAAGAGGACCAAGCTAAGGATGTGGGTATGGGTACACACATATGTTTGTTCCTGTGTGTAAAATTCTTGGATTTTCATGTGTGTGTGAGCAAAAATATGTGTATCTGTCTCTGTATCTTCCGTGTTATTAGTTCTGCTAGTTGTCTACTATCTGTCTAACATAAAAGGTCATCAGAGAAGCGTGGACTTGGAGTGCAGAGTAGCAACAACAGAAAAAGGTATTTGTAAGGAGTACGTTCATTAAATTTTGATATGAGAAAGAAAAAATAGATTAGCAATTAAATAGGCAAGGGTTGGGACAAAAATGTTTATCTTGTAAAGGAAAGACCAAGGTAAAAAATAAGAAATCAAGGTTAAATTATTATGCAAATAGATGGATACATAGATAGAGATCTGTGTAAAGACTCTCCCTATATATTAAAAAGTACAAACATTATAAATAATGCAAGCAGTGGCTTGATACTATTTTTTATATAATTTGATAGTCACGGGAAGTTATCCTTTGTGCTAAAACTCACTCTCTATTGTCTGTATTAGAAATATTTTCTCAGATATGCAACCTTCTGTTCATTTTTTAGTACAATTTTTTATGGCTGCTTGAATGTTTAGTATTCTTGTCTAGCCATATCAACACATTCTGCTGAAGTTGAAACCTTTCATATATGAAATAACAAAATGGTATTAGTGTTCTTTCTATTTTTTTTAAATGCTGAATGACTGCATTTAGGAAAAGAATGCTGGTGATTATACAGTTAAAGTTATAGAATTCAAACTTTAAACTTTTTAATAAAATCTGAACAGATGATCTGTGCTTTTTTTTTTTTTTTTGGAACTGGCAGGTTTCAGGCCCTCTAATTGGCTTCCCAGCTTTGCAGAGTAATTACAGCTTCAAGCAAACTTTGTCATCTGTGGTTCAGAATGGTGTAAAGTAAACAGAACGTTTTGAAATACAGTTTGTAGTTAGAGTTGCTCAGGAGAGTTTAACTAGCATAACTACTTAATTTAGACAGTAGCAGTTATTTGAAAAAGATAGTCTAACATTTTAAAATTGTCAGGTTGGTTGTTGATATGAAGACAAAAGTTAACCTCTGGTATGTACCTGACTTTGTTTTGTTTTTTAAAAGGATAATTTCAATAATTGAGAAACATACTTTGCATTTCTTTTTACTGTTTCAGTTCAGTTTTTTTCCATTTTCTGTATACATCCAAAAATGGCCAAAGGAGTGCTGTGCACTTGTTGGAACAGAGTTGTCATCTCTGTTACTGTTTTAGTGTTTTGCTGCTTTGAACAAGTGTTCTCCCCCAAGGTTTTTCCTCCCCTCTAATATTAAGGGGTAAGTTCTCATGACCGATGTTTCATCCCAGAAAGACAGAAAGCTTTAGGAATAAAATGTGTAATTCCAAGTTGTAGATGGCTAGCATACAAGAACACAAAGTTGAGTCTGTCTGTTTACTGGCTTACTCATCTTTTTGAATGATAATTTAGACTTCCAACTGTTTTGAGTTGAGATTCAGTCCTTTAATTACATATGTTTATGTATAGTAGCAAACTTGAAGACATTATGGTAGAATGTTCTCTACTCTTGGTAATGACCCAACTATCACTCGAGCATTCGGAGCCAGCTCTCAGTAGCCAGTTTCACTCTTTCTTCTGTGCTTTTGCATTTTCCAAACTATTCACTCAGTGAATTAAACTACTATGGTTTTTCCACTAATTAGTAGAAAAATATTTTGATAATTAGCAGTAACTGTGTATTACAGCACTTATTCATCTTAATAGATTTTTTTCCCCTAGTAGTAGGTGAAAGATATTCACAGAGAAGTTTTTATTCATATTACAGTCATGGCAGGAATAGAGTTTATCCCATACATTTGTATACAGCAGCACATGAAACATGTGGGGCTACTAAATATCAGCAGACTTCAATTATTTTTATCTACTTGAGAGGAATGGGTAGTACGCCTCTTTTGGAAATACACTGGTCCTCCACTTCTTCCTGTAAATAAGGGATGGATATGAATGTATTCAATGTTAACCTTCCATGAGGAAATCAAATCTTTAGCTGCTTGTAACAGAATATTGTGAAAGCTAATTAAGTTTTGCTAAATTTTGTTTTCCAATGAATTCCTCCAGTGAGAGTGGAGTGGCATTTTTAGAGGCTATTTGTCTGGAGGTTTTTTTTTGTTTTCAGTACCATTTTCAATTTTAAGGTTTTTTAAAAATAATCTTTCATTAAATTAGTTATTCATCTAATGATTAAGGATTAATGAAATCCCAGAATAATTTTTTTGTTAATAATGTTTTAGTATTATTTATATAATGAATAAATATTTTGTTCTTGTTAATAATGCGCATAATCACTTTGAGGGTTGACTGAAAAAGTGTAATATAAGTACTACATTAGATACAGATTTACTTGAAGCACATACCAATATATATTTATTATGCTTTTATAGCAAATTATATATAAATATATATGTGAAGACATGTACATTATAGGATTTGGACATAAGCAGGTGTAATTCTATTAGTTCTGCTTTTTTCATACGTGAGTTGGAAAACAAATAATGCAATTTAAATGGATACACGTTTGTATATATTGGCAAAGAGAAAATAAATGGTGGAATTCAAAATCTTCAGTTCCATCACAGGCATTGGAGAGGATGTACTTTTTGATTGGTACAGATTTTTCTGCAGGCTTGTCTCTGTACCTTTTTTCCTTCAGACTGTCCTCACACAGTCAGCTCACTTTTCTCTCTGGCTGCTTTTTTCACCTTCCTTCCTCTAAGCTATACTCTCCTTTGGCTATACTCTAGCTATCCCCATGCTTTTTTTCCTCATATAGGTTCCAGTCTTTTTCCTGTCCTATTACCACTTTCCTCCCTTTATTATCGAGTCTTTTGTTCCTAACAGCTCTCCTGTAAATAACTTGCTGTATGCAGTGTTTCTACATTGGATTTTGCCTCAGTATGATACTTTCTTTTCCATACTGTCTGAGGAAAAGGGTAAGGCATTATGAATATAAGTGAAATTCTTTCAGTTTAGCACGTGGAGAGGCAGGAAATAGCTGTAGCCTCTGGATTGTACTCAATACATAGATTTCCAATGATTTTATGCTTTTGTAATTGTTTCTGTAATTTTTTACCCTCCTCCCACTGCACTCTTATCACTCCCACATGTAGTGTGGCCAGATGCCTTACATTTTCACAGGAATACTAAAAGGATATCAAAGGTCTTGATTTGCCAAGTTTTAAGTCTCTTCTCCAAAAAGCAGCATTTTCCAGCAGTGTGCAGCTTTAGGCAGACACCCAGTAAAGAAAATTTCAACCTACATGATTGAAGTGTGATAGGATTAAAGATGAGAGGATGGATTTGTCAGGAGTAAGATGAGATAATCTTAGAGCAGACAATGCTTCTAGTCTCTTCTGCTAGGAAGGTAGCCCCACATGTTCCTTGGAACATCAGCTGAGGAAGTTAAAAAAAAAAACCTGTTAACCCTACCTTCACTGTCACTGTGATCATAGCTGGACTTCAGCCATACCCCTGAAGATGGGGATTTCTTGGATCTCATGAGTAATTGCACCAAGCTACCACCCTGGTTAGGTACCCTAAGCTTCTACTTCATCGTCCTTCTGTCTGCCTTGTTTCACTTCCAGCTTTTCTGTTAAACTCCCTCTTCCTGTGTCCATCCTGCTGTAGGTCTTTTTTCTGCATGTTGAGGATGGCTCTCATTCCATCCAAGACCTAGCAGAGTGTGTGTAAGCAATGAGGGTGAACTATATTTCTCTTTTTTAATGAAATATTTGTTAAATGGAATGTCATCTCTGTTCCTGACAGTAAGCAATCTGACTTACATAATAATTTATAGATGTATGGTGAATGTATAAGTTTGTTCCTAAAGGAATACACATGTGCACAGGACAATATTCAGTCCTCTTCAGTTTCTCATACCTGTGTCTGTCAAGCTTCTGAGGTGTTCTAAGCTGCAGAAAAAAATACTAGTAATAGACATATCCACTTGCACTCTTCTTTGTTTTTTCAAATAAAAAAATTGCAGTAGATGATAGTTGAGGTTTCAGGATCCTGAATTTGTGCAGAGAAAATATGTCAAGCCAAAATAATTTATTTCTGTGAAAGGAAAGCATGCCTTGGTAAGTGGTGCATGTCATATGACTTCTGTAAAGCGTTGACATTAACTGGAATAAAGAATAGTAAGCTGCATAAGTAAAAGGTGTGGGTCAACTGGTAGGTGGTAGCTATATCAAAAAGAAGTTACAGCAGATTGTAGGTGAACAGGAATTCATTTACCATATCATTATTGATTGATTTGTGAACCTGATGAATCATTTTAGATCTCACACACACACACATTTGATCTGGATCAGCTTTGAACAAGCGATAATATTCCAGACATGAGGTGTGATGGTTTGTGTCTACGTTGTGGTAGCAGCAGGAAAACAAGTAACACTTTTGACAGAGTAACCTTAGCTTCTCAAAAATGTTTAAATGTATTTGCATGAATAAGAAGTTTTAGTTCGTCAGAGTTCTGCAGCTGTGGTGTTTTTTGCAGTTTCCTACATTGTAGAACTAATCCGCAGCAGCACCGAACCATTGCCTGAATTGCCAGCGTTGTGTTCTTGCAACAAAGGAGTAATAGGTGGTCTATAATATGTCTAGAATTGTGGAACAAGGGAGATCTCAGATCTGAAAGAACAACTGGTGTGGGACAGATCGATTGAGCTGACTTAAAGAAGACTGAAGAGAGATAAAGCAGTGTTCAAATGTCTAAAAGGGACGGCTGCTGGAAAGATGAAGTAATTTAGTCAAAAGGACAAGAAACAATACGCTGAAATTATAGGAACAGTAACATTAAATCCTAGGAAGATTCTTACAGGGATAAAAAGAATTAATTTCTTTATAGTTGGATAGAATAGTTTGCTTACAGGGATTTTGAAATTAGTACTTTTTGGGGATTTTAGAAAGAGCATTGAGAAATACTTACGAAAAATAACATAGGAAGACCTGATTCTGCCCTAGGGTACAAAGAGAATTAGATGATTTCCTGGGGCAGCCCCACTGGTTGTGTGTGTGGGGTTGTTCTATATTTAATAATCAGACTAATTTCAACATCTGAATTTTCTTAGTTTGGCTGTTTTACAATAGATCTTACCCTGAAGTGACAGTACTATCAGTAATTGTGACATAGTTACCATTGAAGGGAAAATGTCATATTCCTCCTGCTGGGTGCAGATGGAAAAATATGCCAGTGGCTACTGCTGTTTCCTTGGCACGCTATAGCAATCCAGGATCTAATACTCTTCTTAGCCTCATAACACAGACCAAGTTACCAAATGGAGATGGCACGCTTTATATGCACAACAATGCAAGTTTCATCAATTTCTCTGTCTGCTTTCTTCACCTGCTTTATTATTACCTGCTACCTTTTGTTCAAGCCCGTGGTTGTATTGCTGTTCTGTATTTCCTTGTGTGCTGGATAGATCCTGAATTGGGCTACATAAGCTGAATGAATTTCATCTAAGTGATTTTATTTGCTCTTCACCTCTTAACTGGCAATGTATAAAAAAGGCAATGTTGTGTATTTGTCTAGAATGTCAGCTAATGAAAACAGAGAGACCAAAGCCGAACACATTCATTATCAGATGTCTTCAGTGGACCACTGTCATAGAGAGGACGTTCCACGTAGACACTCCAGAGGAACGGTGAGGGTTTTATTTTTTTTCTCCTTTTCACTTTCAGTCCTTGTGCAGAAGCCTCAGCAGAGTCTGCTGGGCCTGCACAACAATCAAGCACTTGGAACTGTGACATTCTGAGCAGTTAGTTAAAGATTTTTAAGTCAGCTTCTGTAAAATATTATCTGAGCTCATAACTAGTGTAAGAGTTGCCTGTGAGTAGGTGGGATGAGTGTGTTCAAATAAGCCAAAACTATGTCATGATATGTCTCTGAAGTGTTAAATTTTGAACATCCAAAGCCTGGATTGAAGTATTTCCAGCCTTGCTGTCTTACTCCTCCTAATGTGCTCCTTTCTTTTGGCACAGAAAGCAGCGTGCCTATTATAATTTATTTTATGTTGGCTTATTAGTTTTTCTTATTTTGGTAAACATTCACAAACTCTTAAGATTTAACTTTTTTAGTGCACCAATAGCTTTTTTAATGCATGTAGGAGACATGGGATAACGGACTCAAATTTTCCATACTCTGTCTACGACCAGATGCACTGAATCTTGCCACTGTGGACATCTGTCCTTTTGAGACCAGTACTATGGTCTGGCTGTTATTTTTTGTATCAGTAAATACCCAGCAACTTTGCTTTTTCTGTTGTTTCACTTAGAGTTTTGGTTTTATTCTACCTTGGTACAGTGTCTCCACTGTCTTCCTTCTGAAAGAAGTGTCGTAGCTCCCACTGCATTCAGTAATAAATGCTGCCATGATATCCCGTATCCCTTGCTGGCTGAGCAGAGGGCAGCAGGTACCGTGCTTGGTGTGGGGCTGTGACCTGCTCAAGGGCTGCCTGGTGTGTCTGTGGTGCTCTGCTGGCCCTGCTTGTCCCTCCACAGAAACCATCACCTGGGCCTGCCCCTCAGCACAGCCGCAGGTTTTTAGGGTGTTTGTAGGAATTTAGTTATCATTGAGTGCCTTTTTTGAGGGAAATTTGCAGAAAAAGACTAAGTAAGTTGAGCTTTAAGAGGAGACAGACAAAGAGTTGAACACATTATATGGTTTAATAATTATGGGGGTTTTTTTTGTGAAAATGTCTTGAAGGGAGGGGAAATACTAAAAGGTCTCTTAAATTAGCAAATTATTATTATCAGATACTATTGCCTACGAGATGACATCCTGATTGCACCAAGCTACAACCCTGGTTAGGTACCCTAAGCTTCTACTTCATCGTCTCAGGTGTATTATACCTGGGACAACTGTTTTCAAGTTTCCACTAGTAAAATACTTCCAGAATCAGAAACTGCTAATTCTTGAAGTAACCTGGTTCTGGTCAACTTCACTCCCTTTAACAAAATGCAGGATTTGGAAGAAAATTAAAGTGATTAATTAGTATGAGTCTTCTGCTGTGTAACATGAGAATTGAATATTGAAGTAATGCAGCATGGGAAAAACTTTGTAAACTATGTAACATATTTTATGAGTTTCTAATAGAAATGTTGGCTTGTTCCTGATAGGGAAGAATGGACAGAAGCAATCCAGGCTGTTGCAGACAGACTTCAGAGGCAAGAGGAGGAGAGGATGAACTGTAGTCCAACTTCTCAGATAGACAATATAGGAGAAGAAGAGATGGATGCTTCAACAACCCATCATAAAAGAAAGGTAATGATCTTAAAAAATACTGACAGAGCTCATATGTAAATAACTTTTGTTGAATGGTCTAGTTGGATAAAGCAATGTGCGGGGAATGGTATTTCAACACAAATTTCAGTGTATTATAAGATCAAAGTACATATTTATTTCAATAAATCTGAACTGCTCTAGTTTTGTTTATTTGTTAAGCTGATATGGTACTTCTGAAAAGCAAAGTTCAACCATTCAAAGTTCAATGCTATCATTCTGCGTATTGTTTGACTATTATTTCATCCTTTTGTTTGTTTACTATTTTAGAAGTATGGTAATAAAATATTTTCTTTGGACAAGTACTTCTGTCCCTTTTCTCATGCAAATAATACCCAGTACAAATGAGATAATTTGCATGAGAAAGGCCTGCAGGATCTGGCTTTTAATGACCTTGGTTTTTGCTAACTTGGGAAATAACTTTGCTTTAGTTTTCAATGAAGTAAGAGAAAACAGCATTTCGTTTTTCTGCAGTCCTTTACAGCTTTTGGTATAAGTAGGACCATGTACATTGTTGGCCATAACATACTTGTGGTTGCATCTCCAGAGTCAACAGGTTAAACACACAACCAAGAGCATGTTTTAAAGGACTGGTGCCACTCAAAGTTTGCTTTGTGTCTCTGTTTT
Source organism: Polioptila caerulea (assembly GCA_013397295.1). Lineage (NCBI taxonomy): Eukaryota > Metazoa > Chordata > Aves > Passeriformes > Certhiidae > Polioptila > Polioptila caerulea. The sequence continues at coordinate 267,261 of VYXF01007458.1, forward strand.
TGTCCTGTATGGACTACTCAAACTCATGTCTCTCATTTACTAGTTGAGTTGACATGATGCAAGAAATGCACTGAAATTGCAAGAAAAATTTTACATAGGACTGACTTTACTTTTCCTAGCTAGAAGTGAAGCCTGTAGAAAACTAAGTAGGAGTCTGCAGACAGAGCAAAACAGTCTTACAGCTCACATAACTGAATGCTTTTGAGTGATGAACTATACAAGAAATGGTGAACTTTTCTCTATTTACTCATAGAGCATGTTTAGTTTGTTGCGCTACATGAAGTAATAACCATAGAAAAGTCAGGGCTGAGAACTATACCCTTAAGATTATAGCAAAGGTGTCATAGGTAACTTTAGTTCTATCATGTCCTAATTTTTGAGTTTGCAGTCCAGAGTTCTTTCATGCAGTTTAGTTGCATGCAAATTTCTAACCTTTGTCTGCTGTAGAAAAAGGTAAAATCAATTATATAGAGCTGTAACAATATTCAGAGCATAAATTGTCAGGCTGACATTGAACCTTTAGCCTGGTGGCATAGATATTTAATGACTGTGCTCCAGGTAAAATATGGTAAGTGACAGCAAGACAGAGGCCATGTTTAAGATGTGTCAGCCTTGTGAGAGGCAGTGTGATTATGTGGAAGGGATTTGGGTTTGCTCAGTTAAAGACCTGAGCACTGTTCCAAGCCTGTGTATCCTCTTAGTGGAGTACAAAACCACTGCATAAAAACACTCGTTTTCCAGGTGTCGAAATTAATGCTGTCTGATACAAGTGGTTTATCTGGAATGTGCTCTCCTTGTTCTCAGGGCAATGTGTTTTCCCATACAACAAAAGAGGCTGTGGGAACAGGAGTAAGAGGATCAGTTGTGTTTCTGTCTTGCCACTTGTGCTTTAAGAAATGCTGAACTAATATGTTGGGACAGTGTATGGGCAGTTCTACAGGATATTTAATGGCTTTGGCAACAAGCCAAAAAGCAAACTCTGCAAGACAAAGGTGAAATGAAAATTGTTATTCCACATCTAATAACAGAGCAAAATAACAGAACTAGAAAAAAAAAAAGATAAAAAGATAATAAAGTGGAAAAAAACCCCACCAAAACAAAACAATAGAGCCAAAACTCAGAATCCAATGGCAGATTTCTAAGTGTTGGAAGATGTTAGTGAAAGATGCTCAGAAATTTAGGACAGGGAATTGCCACTGCCTCCATCTTCACTGAAATTGTGAAAAATAGGTCTTGTAAAAACTGTTTCTGTTTTGTAGAAATGTCTCTGAAAAGCTGTTTAAGCTTTCATAGTTTTTAATGTAATCAGAATCATTTCAGTTATAATGATTTTAATGCATTTTCATTGCTTATTTTTTTTTTATTGGATTTCTTTTCTTTCAGGGATTTTTACACAGTGTGTCCGTTTTTGACAAAAGCTTGTTTTGTCACCTGATTTTACATCTAAGCCCAGTGAATTTTGCTTGTGCATGCACCAGATGGTATACATATGAGTAGAAGAGCATAATCAGATTAAGAGACAAGACAGAGAGGAGCTGGGCCTGTTCTCCTCTGAAAAGGTAGCGAAAAGAAAACAGCCTTTAGGATGTGAAACTTCATTTGAATAGACACGACAGCTCTGTCCCTGCTTAGATTAGCTGGAAGAACCAGAAGCACCTCTTCTTTTTCCCAGTTTTTTAAAATTGTGTCAACATGCAATTTGAATTTTACACATCACTAAAATTTGTAATACTCAAAATTCTTAGCAAACTACTTTTGTTTCTTGCTGTGCTATTACTTCTTAGTAGAGTTTTTCCCTGATAAAATCAGATTGAAACTCCACATGGTCTAATCATTGTGCACATCAGGAATTAAAAAAAAAAAGAGTTAGTTTCTTTGGTAGGAATTTTGAACACCTACATTAGGGTGTATTTTTTTAACATATCATCCATAGGGGATGGTGTGTTTAGATGGTCAACAGATATTTTCTTAGAGGAGTAAAAAGGTTTTATAGAAGGCTGAACGTCATGTTTTTTGGTTAGTGCAGTCTCCTGAGGTTTCATTTCTTTTTCTTTGTTTACAAATTTGACTTGCAGGATCAATAAAGAACAGATTTTTCAGAGGAAGCCTAAAAGTAATGTAATGAAGAAAAAGATTCAAAACTTGGAGTACAGTAGGAATGAAAAACTAGGGAAAGTCATGAAGGAGAAAGAATCCAGTCTTACGGGAGCCTCCAAAGCTGCCATCTTTGTTCAGGTTTAGGAAATATTTCCATTTTTCCACCAGTTTTCAGTACACCCCTAGCTATGGCATCTGTGTTTTTATCTCCCAAGGTCTTGTGTTCTTTGGCAGACTTTTTGAGTTACCCTGCACTGCGTATCATCTCTAAGCCTTCTGCTAAGCTTCTAAGGAACGAGAGCATCAGGAGGTTTTATTCTTAGAACTAACACTAGCGCCATAATGTGCTGTTAAGCCATGGCTCAAAATCTTGCAAACCTATTACCTTTCTCTTATAAATATACCTATATTTTTAGCTTGTTTTCACTGAGTTTGCATCTAGATTCAAGACTGCTTTGCTGAACGTTATGTAAGCAAATTTTGGGCAAATCAGTCTTTCAGTTTGACTGACTTGCTGCTCTTAGCATCAAATCCATGTCTGTGATCAGCTGAGCCAAGATCCTCCTTCTGTATACGGGCAAAGGGCAGCTTTTCTGACCTAGTTTTATTCAGACTCTTATGATTGCTCTCTAATTCCAGTGCCTTGAGAAAATCAGAAATGGTGGAGAAGTTACTCCTTTGAGGTTGCTTGTGATGTCATAAATTTGTGGCTGTTAAAGGGATAAATTGTTGCAGTCGCTAGCTCAGTATTTTTTATCAATAAAGCTGTCAACCATTCTTTGTCAGGGAGCACGATAGTTTATGAGTGAAGGATTCTGCCCTGAATTACTCATCTTCTGCCTGAATTGTGTTTTGAATACATTTTTAATTTTTAATTGGGTTTTTGTCAATATTCACTGCTTTTGCTCAAAGGCAATTGTTTTCTGCTTGATGGTTGTCACAGAACCATCGAGTAGATCTTTCCAAAGTACTGAACTGAAAGTGATCATTGAGAAGCCTTACCTTTAGTTGATTGAATACAAGGAGTCCCACAGTGTTGGGATCACAGCTTTATGGACTACATCATGCACAGTGAGTTATCACACATTAGAGTAGTTTTTGGAAAAGTTGACTCTTGAAGGATTTTTCTGTAGTAATAAACTTTAACTTTACACTCAGTTGTGTAAAGTGAGTTTGCTTTAGGTAAAAACTACACCGAGCCTTTGAAATCTCGGTTACCCATATTTCTTGCTGGGATAAATGCAGTTTTGTTCCTCCTGATATGAGGTGGGTCAGGCAGCAAAGCAAGATCTGTCACTGCAAAATGTTTGTGTGAGCATCAAGGTTAGTTGGCTTAGAAGCTACCAATCAAAAATTAGATGGGAAAAAGATTTAATTCTTATTGATATGGCTAGAAAATTGATGTATGTGAAGCATCTTCTCCTTAATAAAACTTTGAAACACCCAGGTATCCAGGTGTTAAATGGAGTGTTGAAGACCTTTTGCAGATTTGAAGTTGCAGGTTGAACACTTAAAAGCTAAGGAATTGCACATTAATGTGGTTGATGGAACTTCAGTTCTACCTCTTATGTGAGCAGATTGCAAACTGACTCTGAGTGAACCACAGCATAAATTACTTTCAGAGTTTGTTGACAGCAAATTCAGATCCACAGTAATAGTACCACGTGCTTAAACTTAAAGGAATGAATAATTTCAGAGGGTAATTTTGCCCTTTCTTCTTTCACACAAGTGAATGTATTTTGCTGCCACTATTTGTGATTGCACACCAGGGATATGCCCAATGCCTCTACACCTGGAATGTGTGTGAAATATGTAGGCAGTGCTAAGAGATATTTCTGGTAGAGATAAAGGAAGTACTAATTCTCATGTGGAAAATGCAAGTAGAAGTTTATCCTGAACAGCAGCATTCAGCACAACGGCCTGAGGCCACGGCTGGTGGTAGAAAGAGACACTGAGAAGATGAAAGATGAGGGATGATCTTTTTCTCTCACAAAACAGGATTAAGTACATTTAACTTAGCAATACTGAGACTCGGAGTATAATTACTCTTTAAAAATGTTTTGAGGTGTGCTTTCCACAAAGGAAGAAAGGTCACTGATACTGTGTGACAGTGCTATAACATGAATAGGTGAGTGCATTGCCTTTCACAATTTGTAACTGCTTTTCTCCAGTTGCAAAAGTCGATGCTTTTGTGGTGCTGCAACCAAGCCAATAACACACCACACTGAAAGATGTGCTGTAGAAGCACACAGTGATTGGCCATGTAAATGCTGCTGTCAATTGTGCAGTCACTATGCAGTCACTGTGCTCTCAGTGTTGTTCTGTTTTTTCTCTATATCCTCATCTTTGCATCTTATGCATAGACCATGGACTTGATGCTCCTGAACTGGCTGTGAAATTACCTTGCAAAACTAAGGGGTTTATTGACTCAAACTTTGGGCTCTGGAAAGTGACTATACTGCTTTGGGATCTGAGATTATCTGGTCATGTTCTTACCGTGTGTGATGTGCCAGTTGAGCTAGTAAACCTACTAGACTTGATTTTCTGTTGATGGAACCAGCTCTTGGATGTACTGTGTTTAACATGCAAAACTAGGGCAGTAACAGTCACGGGAAAGATGGAAACTTGCCACCTCCTCTTTTCCAGAGCCAGATTGTTTAATGTGAATACCATGTAATTGTAATCTGCTGTGAAATTTTAAAGTCTAATTTTAATGGAAAGGCTGCTGTAAAGTCTTACAGGTGCAGCATTTCAATGAGAATCGTGGATGTTTCAAAAAAGCCATCAATGCAGTGGTTGGTGTTATGCAAAACCTACTGATACACTGTGTTTGTGTGTCTCTGGTAATGCAGGAGTTGATGAACTTTCATAAATGTGGTGCATTCTTGAGATGCTGCTTTAGGCTAAGGCTTTGTCCTGTGTGTGCTTTATAAGAATAAAAGTGTGTGCAGTACTTTGCTTTAGAGAATTATAATAACACTATTGAATGATTTATCCTGGTGGTTTAATGACAGCAGTTAGCTGCCTTCTTTGCCTTGGTCAGCAGCAGCAAGACCAGTGCTGTCTGGGCACTCAGCCCCTCCCCAAACTGGAGGACAGGGAGAGGAAGCAGAATGAAACCCACATCATCCAAGGGGAAAGGTTCAGTGGTCTGAACTATGCTGGAGTGTGTCCTGAGATGGACCATGGAGCTGGTGAAGTGTTCAGGGCAAAGTCTTATGAGGAGCAGCTGAGGGAGCTGGGGATGTTTAGCCTGGAGAAAGAGTCTCAGAGGGGATCTTCTCTATCGTTCTCTACTACTGCCTGGAGGGAGGGTATAGCCAGAGGAGGGGGATTAATCTCTTTTCCCAAATAAGAAGTGATAGAATGAAGGAAAGTGGCCTCAAGTTGCTCCAGGGGAGGTTTAGAATGGCTGTTAGGAAAAATTTCTTCATTGAAAGAGTTGTCAAGCATGGATATAAGCTGCCCAGGGAAGTGGCGGAGTCACCATAACTGTAACCATCCCTGTAACTGTTTAGAAGACATGTAGATGTGGCATTTAGGGACCTGGTTTAGTGGCAGACTTGGTAGTGTTGGATAAACAGCAGGACTTGATGATCTTAAAGGTTTTTCTCAACCTAAACAATTCTGTGATTACAGATTTAATCACAGAAGTGGGCCTGTTTTTGTAAACTGTTTTTATTTTATCGGTAACAGGGGTTGGTTATCTGTTGGAACTGGATAACTCAAGTCTTGCTAATCCTTGTTCTTTGCTTCTTACAGACAATGAATGATTTTGACTACTTAAAACTACTGGGCAAAGGCACATTTGGCAAAGTTATCCTGGTCCGAGAGAAGGCTAGTGGCAAATACTATGCTATGAAGATTTTGAAAAAAGAAGTAATTATTGCAAAGGTAAGAAAGGTTATATTTTTAATATTGGGTCATTTTAAAGAATGGAATAAGCAATATTTAGTACATAAGGTGTATGGATTTTTGATGATAACTTAGTTTGATCGATAGATAGATGTATGTGTATATCTTCAGAAAACAAGAATGCCAAAAAAAACCCATATAACAGTTTTGCATGCCCTTTCCCAGTATTTAATAATCTAGAATATGCTAAAACTCTGGGAGAGTTTACTGGGCAGGAAGATAGTGCCATCTGAGTTAATACAACCTAAAGTGCATTATGGGGCATATTGGATACTTCATATTTTTTTCTAAGTCAATTGCAGGTTTATTCAGATAAACACATTTAATTTAATGGGCCTGTGCTCTGTTCCTGCTATGTTGTATAGGATTGCTATGCATGGGACTAATTATTCCATTTTTTGTTTTTGAGAGGAAAGTCTGAAGCTGATGTCTGAAGTTGTGGTTTAAACTGGCATTGTCCAGGCACTTAAACCTGATTAGTGTCACTGGCTCTTGTGCTTGCTCATAATATCACTCAAATTTAGATCATCTACTCTGAGCTTTGTTTCTAGCAGTTCTGAAGTTTTGAATCCCACTTCCACAGAACAAGTCAAATGCAAGAAACCTGCATACATTATCAGCATGAGGGACAATTAAAAATAATCCCAATTATTAAATGAGGACTATTTGAGGGACATGGGTCTGACTGATATTTTTGAATGCTTGAGGCTAACAATATCGGTATCCATAAAACTGAATGTGAATGGGTAAATACTGTTTTACATACATTAAATATTAAAATATTGTGTATGATTTTCACATTGACCTATGAAAACAGGACTTTAAAAAGTTTTGCAGTCTATGTTCATTGTCTGGCAGTTTCTCATAGCTTTAGAATGTGTGGATCAGTTTCAATTAAATTTGGCAGAGGAGGGGAGGCCTCAAATAACCAATTGTATTTCCTTGAGTATCATGAAAACTAGCCCTGGTACAGAGGGAGAGACTTAAATTTTTGTCTTCAGCAGTGAAGAGTCTGACCTATGAGTTCTACATGCCCTCAGCAGCTGTCTTGTGTGCAGTGGCAGCCTGGTCAGCATGTGCATGGCTGGGGCTTACAGCAGCAGAGTGCCCTCTTCTTCATAGTCAGGAGATACAGGAGGAACAGAGGGTGTTGCTGCTGCTTTGGAAGGAGCACCTGGCAGCAATCTCTGTGGTTTGTCCTGTGGGTCTCAGAGCCTGTCTGGGTGCTGTGCTGTGAGCCTCAGTCTCTATCCTTGGCCAGTGTTCTGCTCACCCCTGGCATGTGGGGATCCTCAGGAGATCTTGTGCAGCTGCTGGTTTGCATCATCCCAGCCTTCAGAGCATTTCAGCTTGTTTCTTTGTATCAATGACATACCAAACAGACCTTTAAATTTTGGGGGGTCTTCTAATTACTTTGTTGCCTGCTACAAAAACACTGATTTTTTTAGAATGGATTAAAGATGAGTGTTGGGTAACTTTGTGTAAGGTGAGCAAAAAAATGGTGTTCGTAGAAGTATGTAAAGGTAGAGAAATTTTGAAGAAATCAGAGATGGCACTCTTTAAGTTTGAATTTAGCTATCTAGCCCAGTCAGGCTGTGAACATGCTATGGGGATTTATCAATAGCACATAGCTCTGGTGATCAGGGCTAAGGATATGGTCACTAGGTAGAATAGATCTGCAGTCCCAATTCAGCATGTAAGTGATATAATACCTACTCTAGGATCACAGGATGGCACCTAAAAGATCTAAAAGTTCATCTTGTTCCAATCCCCCTGCTGTGGGCAGAGACACCTTGCACTAGACCAGGCTGCTGAAAGCCCCATCCAACCTGGCCTTGAACACCTCCAGGGATAGGACATCCACACTTTCTCTGGGCAACCTGTTCCCAGTGTCTCACTACTCTCTCAGCAAAGAATTTCTTCCTAACATTTAATCTAAATCTCTCTCCTTTTAGTTTAAAACCATTCCCCTTGTCCTGTTGCTACCTGCTTGTGCAAAAAGTAGCTCTGTAGAATATATACCCCTAATAAATACCCCTAAGCACAGTGTGAAGCAGAAGAGTGGTGCATTGACAGCTGTATAGCATCTGCCCAGTTCAGACTAAATCTGTTTATCCTGTTTGCATGACAGATTAATATTACACTTACAAGGAAATTACTACCAGTATTACAGGCTCCTGAGGCAATTCCAGAAAAACTGACCATTGCCAGCTTTTTATGCCATAAATCTGGTGAACCACAAGGTTTAAAAATAAGTAAATAAATAAACAAGCCTTTATGCTTGCTTTTCTCCTTGAATTTTCTTTTGTTTTGTTTTGCTTTTGATTTTTTTTTTGGTGTTTCCCCCTNTATGCCATAAATCTGGTGAACCACAAGGTTTAAAAATAAGTAAATAAATAAACCTTTATGCTTGCTTTTCTCCTTGAATTTTCTTTTGTTTTGTTTTGCTTTTGATTTTTTTTTTGGTGTTTCCCCCTGTATGTCATTGTAGTGTATATACTCTGTGTTGCACTTCTATTCAGCTAAATGGCATCATAATTTATTACCACTGACTCTGTTGTTGTTGTTCAACTTCCTATTTTGACAATTTTTAAAGTCTAATTTCAAACTCCTGACATCTGTGTTTACTTTCCGGTTTAATAATACCTTATCTTCAGAGCAGAGTCTGATAGGCATGTCTGTAGTACAATAACGTTATATTGGCATTATTTGTGGCAATAATAACATGTACTCTGACTAGATGTATTTACTTCTGTGGGATTACAGTTTGAGTCACACTAGGGTAGTCTTTAGTTCTGTGTGACATAAAACTCAGCGGTAGCTTAGCACTGCAGAAAATGGCTACACCCTCCAGTGACTCCTGGGCGTTTCAGGCCTGGCAGCCTGGGGGTTCCCAGCAGGTATTACATGCAGAATTGTATAAAATGGCTGTGTGCTCACACTGTGAACCCCTAAGAGCTGTACTTTCCTCCTGAGCCACTTGTGCTGTAGCTCAGGGTGAGCCCTCTGCCCACTGCCCCTGTGCCCTCAGCCCTGCCCATCACTGCTGTCTGCAGCCCGGGTGCCCTGAGGGGACACAGCCATGTCCCTGGGGCCTCCCTGTCACCCCCAGGCTCCTTCTTTGCCCCTGCATGGTGCCCTCCCCAGGGGCTGGTGAGAGAGCCTGTGGAGGGAGCGGGGTACAAACATGGATGCGCTTGTTTTGCCAGGAAGCAAACATCCACAGCAACTGGCTTCATTTCCTTGTCTCACTTTTGGGACAGAGCTTGTTTTTGTCTTTCCCGTTCAGGCTCACAGACAGGAGAGTGTCACTGTCTCTCTCCAAAGTGCCTCTTTTCCAAATCGTAGCTGGGGATGAGTTGGGGCTTGTGTGGGCATCTCTCATTCCCAAGGAATGGGATGAGAGAGAAAGGATGAGGCCAGTGTCCTTGTGAATGCTCAGCCTGGTCAGAGGTGCTGGGCTCCTAAGGACAGCTTGAGTGGATAAAACAAAACCAACACCAGCCAAGAAAAAGTTTAAAAACAGAAAACCTGACTTTACTTAACACTTGGCTAGATGAGCCTGGGGTTTGTATTTGCCTGTCAGTTACTCTGTGTGTACGTCTCACACGTTGGTTTAGTCTCTCTGTAGATACATTGTTCAGGTGATTCATACCAGAACTGTGAAATTATGATGACTGTGTTTTTAAGTTTTCAAATCCAATATTATAATTTCTTTCTTCTCTGAATTGTATGTAAAGACTTCATTTTAAAGCAAGAAAATAAGAAAACCAAATAAAATATGTTAAATGATTTTTTGGTCAAATATTTCTTAAAAAAATGTGAAGATTCATGCACTTTTCAAAACTGTACAGTAGCTTTCTCTTTTTGAAAGTGTTAACCTTTTCCTTATAATTAGTTGAGTAACAATTTTATATCTTAATTTTATATCTTAGCACACACAAACTTCTTCTCTTTATTTCTCAGGATGAAGTGGCTCATACTCTTACAGAAAGCAGAGTATTGAAAAACACCAGACACCCTTTTTTAACAGTAAGTATTGGGAACTAGATTGAAGTACATTAGCAGGTAATATTTAGCATCTGTTATGAATGTATTTTACAAATTCTGAATTCTTTCTCATGAGGATTTGTTAACAATTAGTAGCTATCTGGTGCTTATGATATCCTTTATCAGGATAAGTAATTGAGAATTCAGAAATAAAGTTTCTAATAAATTTGTAAAGCTTTACTGTGCTGAAAATTAATTGAATTGTAGAACTGTGTAACTGCTGTGCAATTTTTCGCAGTTTTTGTATATGAACACTTCTAAAATAAAAGTTATTCATTTCACAGAGGTGTAAGTATTTTTTACCAAGAAAATTTAATTAAGAATTCAGTAAAACAATAAAAATAACTATTTGTTCAAAATAAGTAGCTCACAGAGCCACAAAACTCAAACCCCACTAGCTTTGTCTTTGAATGGTTAATATTTAATAGAAGGGAAAGACTGAAAAGATGAAAATTTTGAGACTCATGGCAAATTACAATTACTTGATTTAACTTTACAGATGACTTTCTTCTGTAGAAGTAATTCTGATTCCTCTTTTTTTGAGAATATGTTAAAAAATACATCCCTTTATTTCAAAATATAACAAACATGCTTTTTGATACAGGGAGTTGTTTTTTTTTTAATTAACATTTCAAAGTATAGCATGGAAGCTTTCCTATTTAGAAAAACAACTTTTTTGGAAAGCAGAGGATTGCATTTACATTGGTGGGCCAAAATATTCTTGGAAATTCAGTAAAGATGAAAGAGATCCTGCAGTGTTTCTTGAATTAGAGTGTAATGGTAAGCAGGAATAGGGATACCTCCCATCCAAAAATGCAACAATGGTACTTCAGTTGTATCTTCTCATCTTTCTGTTATTCTTCAGCAAGTTTTGTATTGAGACATGCATTTTAGTCACATGTAGTTCTACTAAATGTTGTTTCTTATAGGCCAAGTCTTCATCTGTAGATTTTCTGTGGTATCTTGATAAGTCAACGTTGAAAAATCAGAATTTTTAATTAAGATCATAACATCTGCTGCAATTCTAAAATTATATGGAAATTAATATATTAATTTGGCACTTAGCATTCTTAACATTCCATAATGTGAAACTAGAGAGTCCTTGCTTTGGAAGTGAAAGCATGTTGTATGTTAAGATAACTTTTAAGATTTAATTTGGGAGAAATGAAAAAGAATATGATAATCTCTCTTTTCATGGGCACTGTGGAAGTGGACATCATAAAGTACAGTGAGTGGAAGTAGCTGGTACTGTGTATGGCAGTAAGAAATAAAGTATGAAATTGTGTGTTTTAGTAGCCATTTAATACTTTATTATAATAAGCATGATGTTTTCATATCAGTGGACATGTAGCAGAGATGAAGAAACACATGCAGTGTTTGTGTTAATTCATCTCAAGCTCCAGATAAAAAGTTACACTTTTAATTACTCTTGAAGTTCTTACCAAAATCAGAATTTTCTACTTAAAAAGATAAAATTTTGTTACAGTTTAAGTGCCAGACATTGGGTTAATATAAGATGATAATTGGTTTGGTTTTGCTGTTTTCTTTGCAAGTCCTTGAAATATTCCTTCCAGACAAAGGATCGTTTGTGTTTTGTGATGGAGTATGTTAACGGAGGAGAGGTAAGTTTAAGAAAGATGTTCTGCACTTGTTGTAGTAAAGCTGTCACTGGATTACACTTTTAAGGTTATATTTTTTCTTTGCCTTTTTGCTTTCTAGTATAATTAAAGGGCTTTTATATAAAAGAAAATTGAACTGGTTTATTTAAAAAAAAAAAGTTGACATGTTTTTGTAACTTTTCTGTCAAAACTAGTTCCTATTCTGAAAAAGTTTGTCTTCTGTGTAGTGAGAGATAATTTAATGCTAGAGAAATAATTACATATATTTGCTTATTGTTCTTTTTATTTAAGCATGTTGTAGCACATTCCGGCATGAAACAGCCATAATCCAGTGTAAACAAGGAAAAATATTGTTGACAGTGTTACTTTTGTCTTAATATGAAATGTGTGCTCTCTTTGCTTAACTATTACAAATATCTATTGGAAAAGAGTGGAGCATGCATATTTTTCATTGCTTGTCTCCACTTCACTTGCTGTGTACTCTGGGAATTTCAACTAAAGCACACACAAAACTTCTTAGTGTTGTTAGCTTTGAAGCCATTGGTGTCCTCCAGCTGCTTACTAAAGAAGGAAATATCAAAAATTATACCCAGCAAATAGCAAATGGAATTAGAGAACTGCAATCAAAGAAGAGGGCTTTTATCTACCTTTGGATGCTGTTTGCTATTCAGACTGTGTCTTGTTGCAATGAACTGGGGGAGTTTCCTTATTTTGTCAACTATAAGCTTCATGATAATTTTGAAGGACTAAGTGTTTCCACTTGAAGTTTTTTTTAATTAAAAAATTTTCTTCATTCAGGAATTGCTGTGGCATTGTACATAGTGTTTTGCATTACATTTTAGCTGTCTTCTCATGCAAACAAACTGTGCTTAGCTATAATCCCAATGCTGCAGCCCATTGGATCCCAACTTGTCCTTGGCCATCCCCTACAAGCCATGGCTAAATATGGCGCTGTAGGGTTCTTATATGGGAGGATGGCTTGTTTACCTCAATGTATAAACCCAATTCTGCACATCACAGGAGTCAGACCAGATACAGAAATCTCCCTCAGCAGTAGAGGGATAACAGCCTTCTCTTGGACACTCAGCTGGCTTATTTGACATTGAATTTGCATCACCAATATTAATTCAATGCTGTCTGTAATGAGTTTTAAGTATTGTCTTATCTTGTATCTAATTCTTCCTGATTGCCCTCTGTGTAAGATCTTTCTGCATGTCTGTAATCTCTGGGGAGACAGTTTGAAAGTATGTTTTTAACATCTGCCTGTAATTTAGCTGTTTGTCTTTTTGGAAGGTACTTTTCCATCCTGTTTGAATGCAGAGCAGAGCCCACAGAGGATGTTTTCAACTCCTTTCTTATGACTGAGGCTGCTCTGACTGTATTTTGGTCAACTGTAGTTCAGTCAATGCATCACTTCCAGCTGTGATGCTGCTGTTTGTCAATATTGCTCAGGTACTTTGCTGATGGTTCTCTAATTCAGTGAAGCTTTTTGCCACACTGGGGAAAAAAGGCCTTTAGAGAGTAGGCAGTATTCTTTGAGGAAACTCTCTTGATTTGCCCATGTGCTTATCTTTGGCTAGAGATCTGGAATAAGTTGGACAAACTGTCTTTTTTAATAGGAAAACTTTAATCTTACCAGATTTTTCTTGTGAATTTCAGACTTCAGTCAATGTCTTCCAAAAAATACAGAGGATTTTCTATTTGTAAAAACAGCCGTATTATTAACTCTGTGCTACTGAAAGTAGGTTGCTCAAAGTTTAGCCAGCATTTGAGCTCATCTGATACACAGACTTTTTTCTTTTGCTGTTTCTATCTACTATTCTGTCTGTGTTCCAAGGAGGTTACATTTCCCTATGTATCTGACTGTTGAAGATATTGAAAAACTTTTAATTATATCCTTCTAGTGGGAAATTGACTGTAGATGTACCATGTTGATTCCTTTTGATTCTTTCCAGTGCTGTGCTAACCTTCAGTGTGTTTCTGTTTAAAATTCCTTTAGATTACATATTTCTTCTTAGGTAAACTGTTGCACCTGAATCAGTTTGTTGGGAATTTTCATGGATTGTGTCTTTCAGGAGCACTATTACCCAAGCAGTTTTCATGGAGTTCTTGAAGTTTATATACATATTTTTGTCTCCTGCCCTTGCACAGTAATAAAAACTGTGCTCAGTGGTAGGAGTCTTTGTTTCCTCTTTCTATGGCTAGAAAGGAAAACAGTCAAGGAAGGGGGCACAGAACTTCATAGTGGAGGAGAAGCAGTTGTGTTAAATGACTGTAAGCAAGAATCTATTATATCCATTAAAAATCTAGATCCATGGTGAAGTTAATAGCCCTCTACAATAGTAACAATTTATCTTTGCCTTACCTTGCCTGTGTAATTTCAAGTTGGTTGGACTTAGTTAATAAGAGAACACATTACAATGAAAATGTAACTGTATCACTTTTATTGGTCTATGTGTGTGCTCTTTTACAGTGTACAAAGCATTACAGTAAAGAATTCTCTTTTGGGTTCCATTAGAAAAGACTCCAGCATATTATGAACTTCAATATACTAAAACAAACCATTAGAGGATTTTTTTTCAGACAGATTATTCAGATGGAAATATTGAGTGTGATTTCCTTATACTGAGAACATTTTTCCTGCTGCTGAATGCCCAGTCTTGAAATAATTGTTGTGGGCCAGAAACTTAATTTTGTCTTCATTTGGTTTTGCTTTTAGATCCCGTGGGTGAAATGTTTAGTGATGTCTATTGATCATAAACTCTGTTGCAGTGTATAGCTAGAAAGTCTGCCACTGTAATTACTTCTCAATACCTTTGTTGTACTGAAGGAATTATGTTAAAGTAGCATAAAGAAGTTGAAATTTGATTTAAAAAGAAAAAAATCATCTGGCTTAGCTGAGTTGACCAAAGGGCTCTTTATTTTTGGGGAATGCTTTTGGAGTGTATGTTTCTTGGTTTTTATTTCCAGTATTTGGTTGAAAATGTTTTAGGAATGAAATCTATTACATACATTACTCTGCAGAGTACACTGATTCAGCTGATTAATAAGTTGACTAACTTCCTTGCTCTACATTTAAGGATAATTCCAGATTGTACTTTGTAACAAACTTAATTGGTAATTATGTGTATAATAAAATCAGACCCTAAAATTTGTTCAGATGGTTCTCCACATAAGAATTCTGGATCTTTGTTCTTCTTGGCATTTTTATTCCTCAGCTCTTACTTCAATTCATTAGGCAGGAGAGAACTAAATGGCTTGTTGTAATTGAACAAGTGCTATTACAGTCTAGAAAAAAATAAAAGACAAAAAAAAAGACAGAAAAAGGCAGAGGATTTACAACCTACTTAACAAAGAATAAGTAAACAAGAAGATGTTCCTTAGCCTTAAATTATGAATGATAGTCCAGGATAAGGGTGCTATGTTTCTTTGGGTATAGAATGTGCCAAGAAGCAGTACAAAGTCTGCAACAATAAATAAATAAATAGGTTGAAATGTTAAGGTTGCTACTGCAGGTGCTTTGCAAAATCAACACCCAAATACAAAATTCAGAGCTGAGCAAACCCAATACACAACAGCAGGAGCCAGACATTCAACTTACAACATGCTAAGTAGGTCACTAGCGTGTGTACAACTTGAACATATCAATTGATACAAGGTTGTGTCTTTTATATATTTGGCATGTTTGCATCTGCAGCTGAATATACTTCTATGTTTGATCTTCATTTAGATTTTTCCATTAAATTTTTTTATTAGGAAAAACCCCATGACAACATTGTTGTTCAGTGTTTAAAGGCATACGAGGAAATTTGTAGCTCGAGTCCTCACTGTAACAATAGCACCCTCGTGTATGCCATCAAAAATGTTATGTGCAAAATGGCTTTCTTTGTGCCAAAGCTATTTCTATTGCAATCCCAGTGATTTTATAGCACATATTTAATATCTGTGAATCAATAAATAGTAAAAATGTTGGAAAGCTTTTTTTATCCTTCCATCACATTTTTTCTTTTCCTTCTTTGACATAATAAATATAATCTTCCTGTTCTAATAATTGTAAATAGAACACAGTGGCAGAATTATTCTGAAATACTGAACCAGCTAAAAAATTAGCTGAAAATTATGCTGTAATCCCCCTGTAATCTCCCTGCTATCCCTATTATAATTTTAGAATCTGCTTAATATCTTTAGCATGTATCTGAATGTATGAATGTGCTTGCAATGTGCATTTTTATATCTCAATGTATGTTCTTCATTCCAAACTAACAAGTATGGTTTGGTGACAACTCTGTTAGGTGCTATAATAATGTGAAGAAGAGTGACTGTAGTGTCACGTATACATTAAAATAAGCTGACTCAGAAGCTCACAGTTTCTGTGACAAACACAACTGTTAGTTGTGTCTAGCTGGTCATTTTACTTTGAAGATGGTATTTTTAATTAATATCAATAATCCTGTTGGAAATAAACACTAAAGAAAGGAAATTTTTTTGTATGTTAATTTGTCAGACTGTCAACTTTCAGATTCAGATTTGGGACACTTTTTAAATGGAAACTAAAAAAAAGTGTTGGTGGCAAGTATCCTGAAGTTTTAGAATTTTCTAAGGCTGCTGTTCAGCTACTGTATTAGTCTCATTCAAACAGAAAATTGCAGTCCTTTATAAAATGTATGACTAACTGGAAGTTACAAATTTTCAGACTGTGTTGGCCTGTATTTTTAATTACTTTTAATCCATCAAAACAAAAAAACCCACTTAAATCTGAGTTGCACTAGCTCATTATTTATGAAAGACCATGAAACAGACATAAAGGCATAAATTACGTAAATTGGGTGTTTTGCTTTATGTGAATGAAATTCTACTTAGCAGTCTTTGTTTTCTATTTAAACACTACAGGAATGTGTGGAAAGGACCACACAAATTGGGAAATGTACTTGTTCTTTTCCCAGTTTGGTAATTCCTGAGGCATTTCATGAAGTCAGACTTGGTTGCTTAGTGTGGTAGTCTTGTGATTGCACTGGCCACTAGGCAGCCATGAGTACAGAGAGCAGGTCACTGCAGAGAGGGCTGGTGTCCCACCAGGGATTGGTGCCTAAACAGGTGAGCTACAGGAGCAACAGGCACAAAACAAGGGTCCTCCTTGTCATGCAGGTCTGCCATTTTTATACAGGGTGTCTTGAGCACTGAGGAAGAAGTTGAAAGGGGAGTCCAGATACAATGAACAAAATTTTAAATGTTTTCTTTATGTCATAGTGCAGTTTCTGTGTTCTGTGAAGTCTCTGCTTATACAGATACATGCTGCCAAAAGGCTCAGTTTACTGGGAATTTTGTTTAGGCTAAGACAAAAGCACCTATTATGAATTACAGTTCCTGGGAAAGAAGTTGATGTCTAGTTCACAGCAGTGACTTTTTAATGATGTTTTGAAAAGTCACAGAATTATCAAGGTTTGAAGCAACCTTCAAGGTTTTTAGTCCAACCATCAACCCAGCACCACCATAATAACCCCTAAACCTTGTCCCCAAGTGCCACATTCAGAAGTCCACCCACTGAAAATAGCTGCAGTAATTCCTACACTGTTCTGTGCCACGTGAATAGTGTAGATTTTCTAAAGGCATAAAGTAGGATGTGATAAAGACAGATTAGCACATCACTGGCTTTTTTTTATTGGTTAGCTTTGGGATTTTTTTAACCTACCTTGCTATTTCAGAATTCTCATCTATTCGGTAAAACCAGACCCAAACCTACATGCATAGTTGTTGTGAATTTCACTGTCTATGTTAAATTTATAAATGGTAAATTTTTTTATATTTCTGTTTTGTTGATTTTTAGCTCCTGTGGTGAAGCCAAAAGCCATTGTAACATGCCTGATGTGGTCTTAAGAATACAGAACTATACTCACTAATCTTTGCTCGAGGAATTACCCACACTTGCTTTAAACAGTAATTAAAACTCACAATTTGAGAAAACATTTGCATTGAATAGCTAAAATGTGTTTTTTTAGATATTGTTCCAGGCTCTGTGGGTGATGTTATATCCATTAAGATACTGACAGCTTCATCTTAGACTTTTTCATTGCAGCTGAAATTACTGGCAAAACATAATGATTATTATTCTTTTGCTGAAAGACTTTAAAGTATCTGCAGAGTGCTGTTACTTAAAAAGTATTAAAGAAGAGACAAGACATCCAAACCAAAGTTTACATCGTAGCAAAGAAATACACTAAATACATAAATTTGTTTTTATAAGCCCTGAGCATTGTTGATTTGCTTTTTCTAGTGACTGCTACTGCTAGCAGTATGAATGTGTGGTTTGAAAAATGCCAGTTCCCACTCAGTCCAAGTCTATTGAAGAACTAGACCTTTTTCAGTTCAAAGAAAAGTTACTAAAGCACTGGAAAACATGAGGCAGAACCAAAATCTATACATTTTAGTGTTATTTCTCAGTGGCTTAAAGCAAAAATCTGAGGAAGTAGCAGAGGGAGGAGTACAGAATGATGCTGTTGCATACTTTTTTTTTTTCCTCTGGTAACTGAAGGTTAAATGAGTAGCAAGCAGAATGCCTTAAACAAGATTGGTATATTGATTAAAACGCTGATTTAACAGCTCGCTTTCTCCCTTTGGAAACCTGCAAAAGATAAGCCAGCTGCTGTCTAAGAGTGCTGAGTGTCCACTGAGAGTACACTATCTATCATCACAATATGGTGATGAGAGGTGTTTTATGTTTGTGTTAATTTCCCCCACTAAATCAGTAATTATTACAATCCTGTCCCTGCTGTTTACCCTGCAGCTGTTTTTCCATTTGTCGAGAGAGCGGGTGTTCTCAGAGGACCGCACACGCTTCTATGGTGCAGAAATTGTCTCTGCCCTGGACTATCTGCATTCTGGGAAGATTGTGTACCGTGATCTCAAGGTAAAAAAAGAAAGAAAAAAAAGTAATCAAATTTTTGTTTTTGCAGAGACTATGGGGACAAACACAAAGTAATTATAAAGTTGCACTATTCAGAGTTAATGGGGGAAAAAAAATCTGTGTTTGGTTTTAAGTTCTGTGTGTGCTGGAAGAAGTTCTTTGATATAGTAATCTCTAGATGGGTACATTCCCTGACTTTAACTTGATTATAAAATGAAACAGGATACCGTAGTAGCAACACTTGAAGGAGATTTAAACTTCTGATCCTCATCTTCCCTAACCTCTGCCCTGTTACTCATAACTGATTTCAGCACAAATCTCAGATACAATTCTCAATGTCCCCAAACAAGTGAAGTGAATTGGGTGACAATGTGACTGCATTCTTTTCATCTCAGCAAAGAGGTTTTTCTGTATGCACTGGAAACATTTAAAAGAATTCGGAACACTTCAACAGAAAAATAATTTATTTCAGAATTGATTTAGAAATTTCTTTGTCTTTTGTATCTCAGGAAAGATTCCTGTTATTGGAATGTAGTTTGTTTTAGAATTGCCAGTGTATACACTTGCCTGGTAGTCTGTTGCTCCAGGCACTTTGTGACACACTGTGACCATGTTCTATGGAAAAATAACCTCTGTTTTCAACTCCTAACTTGTGTAGGAGGAACTTCTAAAGTCCATGATGAGATAATTTTATTTCTGTGTCAAGCCTTTAATTTCATGTACAGGAAATTGTGCTTTCCTGTTGTACATGCACAGTGGTGCAATTCATTCATGCAATCCTTTGTACGGGAACCAAGGAGAAGGAGGCAATGGTAGGCAAGTTCTGCCCAGGGAGGCAGACAGAAAACAAAGTATTGGGCTACCTATTTTTAGCAGAATCTGCTGTAATAATGTGAAAGCACGGGTAAATATAGAATTGTCTGGTTGAGGAATGATAGCTGATAGTTTTTTATTTAAATTCTAAATAATAAGGAAAGAGTAGTTTGACATCATTAATCTTCTATTCCTTGTGTTGTCTACTTTGCATTTTCTTTGTAACACAGATTCAACAGGAAATCTATACCTTTGATTGTATTACAGGCTTTATGTAGACTTAAAATGATGGGGCTATGATTGTTCTGTGTTGATATTTCCACTACATACCTTATAATTTATAAAAAACCAAACCATTTTCTGTTGAGGAAAGTTGTTCAGAATGTGTTCTTTGGTTTCAGTTCTATCTCTATTTTAAGTGCAGCTAATTAAAACCTTTTGGGAGAGTGATATTAGCCATTATTCTGACTGTTCTCACATTTCAAAGAAAGGATCATTTATTTAAAAAGCAATGCAAAGCATGCAGAGGTATATATTCACAATTTAAGATGTGTCCTTTGCAAGTGGACAAGGAGAAATTTACCTCAGGGGGTTTTTTATCAGTAGCTGCCCTATCCCCAGTTCTGTCTATTATTGAAAAGGTTCTGGAAGTTGGAGGTGTTTTAAGGATTTATGGATACAAGCTGTTTCATGATGGTATAGAAAGTGAAAGGTATCTTGATTAGTAACTGTCATGTTAGAGCAAAGGAAACCTCTGAAGTAATTGACCTGACATTTAGTCTTGTAAACTGTATTAAAGTATTAACTAATTATGGAACTTGTGTGGCAGTAAACACTGTTAAATGCTGGAATATAGGAGTTGCTGGGGTTTTTTTTAATTACAAATGAATTACATTCTGTTGCAAGGAATAACTCTTTTTTTACAAAATTGATGTAATGCATCAATCTCTCCTGTTAAGAAATATTAAGGGAATATTTTTCTCCCCAACACACAGTTAGAAAATCTAATGTTGGATAAAGATGGACACATAAAAATTACAGATTTTGGACTTTGCAAAGAAGGAATCACAGATGCAGCAACTATGAAAACATTCTGTGGTACTCCAGAATACCTGGCACCCGAGGTATGATTTAGAATATTTTCTTATAATACTCTATAAAATGTTTCTTTTCCATTTAATTTTAGACTGACATTCTGCCTGATTAATACTCTCTAGCTGTTATTCAGAATGGAATGTGCTGCTATTCTTTGTGGTGATTGTATATATATTGATGCTCTGCTTCTTGGTGTTTAAAAAGGCCTCTAACATGCGTTTTCCTTCTCATGTTTGCCTTTCTCTGTTAAAGTTTTTATCTTCTGATGATTTCTTCAAAAATAATCTTCCATCTGTCTGTCACTTGGAACATATGATCCTGCTTAACTGAGCTCTATAACTAGCATTTATATAGCCTCAGTGGAGGCGAGGGGGAATAGGAGGGTATTGAGTTTGATGGGTTTTATCCGAATTCCCCGCTTGCAGGAAGAGGGAGTTGAAATTTTAGATATTTCTGCCAAAAGCAGTTGAGTGTATCAACCTCAAAACTGATTGAGGTGGGCACCAAAACTGGCTGTTTCCTAGTTTGTAAGCAGAAGTGGCATCCCAGAGTATGCCACCCCATCTTTGCCATTAGCTGTCACTCAGAGTGCTGAGTATCACACTCCTCAAGGACTGATAAAGATGGACATCAAGACATTGCTTTGGTTCCCCTTGTATTTTTGCCCTGCCTGGCTTCAGTCAACAGAACTGATTGTGGTGCTCAGAAATGTCACTCTGCCTCTCCTCAGAGACTGCCAAATACAACTCCAGTATTGATATGAAAGGCAGACAAATTTTTTTACCTAATACTGAGGATTGTGTGGGTGCTGAATTATCCCTTATTTCCTCTTGTCAGCATTCAAGATTTCTAATTGACATAGTGCACACCTCATACTGAGATAACTTTCTAGTCAACCTAAAGGGCTTTAAAGGCCCTTCAGTCCCACCATTTCGTTCAAGAAAGCTTTAAAGAATTTTCAGAGCGATTTCCCACCTCTTGCAGCAACTCTGCACTACAATAAAGTCTTGTTACTACGTATTGTCTTTAAAGAACAATGTGCCTTAGTTTGAAGGGAGGAGGCACTGATTAGACACAGGTCTTTGTTCTCTTATTTTCAGCAACACTGAATCCTGAATAGCAGCCACAAGCCTTGGAGCCTGTTTCAACAGGCAATTTTGATTGCAATTTTTTTTTTTTTTCATTCTAAACCTTGAAATTAAGGAATTCCGAAGAAACAGGTACACGTCACCTTCTGCAAAGTGATTGCTGGAAATGAAGGTTTTAGGATGGCTAGATATGCAGGTTTGAGAGATTTTCTAAATCTTTTAAATTTAAAGTCCCTTTCAGTTTGCAATCACTGAGGAATAGCTGACTATTAGGTAGCCAGAGTTACTGATTTATTTTGGACAATAGCAAGATCTTTTCCATCAGTAAAGGAAACATCAGTATTTTTAGGAGCCAGTAACTCTCTTCATTATTCTGGTACTATCTTCCTTGACTCTTTTGAAAACATGTTAGCTCTCTTTCATCAAACTTGGTTTTAGACACTCAGCACAAGTTACTTGATCCAGTTTGCTTTTCAATTCTCTGGAAGCTCCACTTCTCTGCTCTACCTCCTATTTCCCGTGTTTTTGGAGACCTGCCCTGTAAAAATGGGTCTTGAAGGAAATTGGTTCTTCATTAACCTTGGGAACAAAGGAACTCATTCCCTTTTCCCTCAGAGATAAAGGGTTTTGAGCAAGCAACCTAGACAGGTTACTGATATGGCATGAGAAGACTCAACACCTTTAGCAGGACAGCTGCTCACCTGAGGCAATTGTACCTATTTTTGTCAGGGCAACTGGCTGATAAAGGGACCATCAAGAGCCTGGCTCCTCCAGTCTAATTGTTCACAAATTTCAGAGAATGAATGCTGAAAAATAACTTCTCTTGGTAGTTCAGGCCACAGAAATAATTATCAGGTGCAAAAGATTTGCCACCTTGGGACAAACTTCAGAGCATGAGAACCTAATGTTACAACTGGACTGTAATCCTGTTACCACACTGAATTCCTGCCTGTCTATCCCAAGACAAATGGCAGGATATACTTATGCTTTTCCTGGTCATGGCAAGTTTAAAGGCAGATATCTTTCAGCTTTTCTTTAGAAGCAAGATATTAATTCTCTGGTTATATGGGGAAATCTATTCATCATCTGTCCTTTTAATCACGTCCTTTCATTCTTTTTTTTCCATATGTGTCAGCTGTGCTGGATGCATCTCTTCTGCAGGTTTTTGGTTCAAATTCCCATGTACTTTCTGGCTGGTGGTAGAGAACACTAGAACAGTGTACTGTGTAAGACACAGGGGTATCCTGAGACTGCTGCCTACCACCCCAGGAGGCAGCTGACCAGGAACATTGCACAGGTGGGAATCTACACCCAACCTGAAAAGTGACTTAATATTTTCTTTTGTAGTTATTGTGGTTTCAGTTCCAAACTAGATTTTCCCAAAGCCTTTTGCACTGTTGTTTGAGGCATGGAGTCCTGCTCACTATTCTGTCTTTTTGCAAAAACTAGATGGCAGATGCTTCCAACAGTAAGAGAGGGAAGTAGCTAGGACAGATTAAGGTTTATTTCCTCCTTACATGACAGTCTCTGAGGTAAAGGAATCTTTGTGGATTGATACAGAATTATTACCCAAGGCAATTTCAGGACTACTCTTGATCATAAATAAGCCTACCTGTTGCTGAACTTTCCTTATTTTTCTGATGTCAAAATAGTCCTTCTGACCCGCTGTTGGAAAGATTCTTTCATCTTACACTGATAGGGCCTGGCCCTTTGTATAGGACCTGACACTGACTGTGTAGATAAGGAGATCCAGAAAAATACCTCTGTCCATGCAGAGATCAAATGGATGATGTGCCACAGAAAAAAACCCAGTAATGAACTTGCCAGGTTAGAGTCAATTTTCATCTGTGGAGATAAATCAGTGATGGTCCAGAATTCTCTCATTTGTGGAACCCATATGGAAATTAATGTGTGCCTTCACCACACACTGAGCTGTTCAGAGTGTACAGGGTTTCTGATTAAGTGGTCCATAGGTGCATTCCCTTTCTGTTCTCCTCTCCTAGCCCTTCCCTGTTATCCAACACCCGCTTTCTATGGTCTAAGGAAAATTAAAATAGCATTGACTATGTTTGTCTTGCATCACTATGTGCCAGGTGTAAAATACAGGAGGGTATGAACACATCCTCTAGGAAGAAAATAGTTGCCACTGCCAAATAGCAGGGCTTATATTTGTTTACAGTACAGAGGTACATTTGTCACACTTATTGAAGAATGAGCAAGTAACTTTTTGTTTGTGAAATTGTATAGTTTTTTCAGAATAATTTGGTTGTATAATAGTGAAATTACCCTTCTCTTCTGCAGTAGGACTAACACAAGCCTAATTATTTTTTGTGTGTTTAAGTGTAGTGGTAATAGTTAATAATTCCCTCAGCTGTAAGAATCTGTGGCATTCCCCATTTGAAAGGTATAAAATATGTTACAATTTCTCACTTAGTAGTTTTTCAGGACAAAGAAACTATTTCTTAGAAGCCTGTTTCCGTTGTTATTCTTCAAAGTAAGCTGTCACATTAGGGATCATTGTGATGTCAGAAAATACTCATAGATCCAATGAGAAAAAGATGGATTGTGATCCCATTTAGGTACCACAGATGTGTGCTTGATTTTTTTCCCAAAATCTGCTTCTTTTGCAGTTTTGGAGTGGCAAAGGCTGGACATGACCACATGTCTTTTACAGGCAGTATCATTTGCTTAAAAAAGAAAGAATAAAATTGAGAAAGTACTTGTAAATATACCTGTGAGTCTTCTAAAAGCAGTTTGGATTTTGATTTTTTTCAGTTGACTGTCAAGGATGAGACCTGCTAATAAAGATACAGACTGGTACAGACTTCCTTTTATAGAACGTGCAGGAAATTGAGCTACCTCGACATAGAAGTAAAATTTCTTTAGGGTCTGATAATTTCTAATGTTTTCTTGGGTGAGATAACAGTTTCTGGATCTCTGTGTTTCAGTTCAAATTTCTAGGATGAAGTGCACAGTCCTAGTTAGAGGAGAGCAGTCAAATGTGGTACTAAATTTTGGTGTCATGGGACAGACAAGCTTTAAATACCAGAAATTACTTTTCAAGTTTTAAATCTTTCTAATAACAAAAGACAGGTTGTTTTGACGCTGAGCAAGTCTGTAAGGGAGTTCATGGATGTCATTCAAATTACTCTGAAAAGATCTAGATGATCAATCATGTGTAAGTCCATTCTAGTAACAGGGAGAATGGAAGGGTAGTTGTTATGTTTTATTGGCATAAAAACACAGATTAGGTGGATGAATATGTATAAAAATGGTTCATATGTACAGATTAGATGGTTGCATTCCTATGAGAACAGTTGCATTTTATTTAAAAAAGCAAACTATTTCAATCTAGTTTATTCAGTTACAGTCACTCAAAGTTATGTAACAATGAACCAGAAAGGAGAAGATTCATGGCCTTTACCCCTCGACAGCAGAAGATGTGCATGTCCTGTAACTTATTTTAAAATAAGACCAGTGAGGATTAAAGAAATATTAAGATCAATTACACAATGATTATTTGGCCAGTATTTTTTTAATGATTGTTCTTTTAAAAATGGGAGAGAGATCATGTGTAATCAATTTTTTCCCTGAGTTTTATCTCTGATGAGTGAAGGATAGAACTCTTTTATCAAGAGGCAACTGCTGTCTCTCTTCATACTTCATGTAATTTCTTTCTTACAGCTGTTCCTCTTGGGAAGGATATAATCTAAAACCTGGCCATCAAAGTTCAGTGACTGAATTTCAGCAAGGGAAAGCAGACATGCTTATAAAAAGAAAACCCACATTTTCCATATTTTCAGGAATTGAAGTGAATTTTCTAAGAGTATATTTTCTGGTATATACAGTTCACAAAAAGCTGACAATAGAGTCAGAAAAAGCATTTTGTCACTTGTGCAGCTATACATTTATTTTTGTTCTTTTAACACCTGCTTGGATTGGATCAGGATATTTGCTGAAGGCAGTCTGGTAATATTTTGGAGTGAGACTGTGATGATCTACCATGTAACTCGTCTGATACAAGTTGAAAGTA
The DNA here is from genome assembly GCA_013397295.1 of Polioptila caerulea. NCBI lineage: Eukaryota > Metazoa > Chordata > Aves > Passeriformes > Certhiidae > Polioptila > Polioptila caerulea. The sequence continues at coordinate 292,872 of VYXF01007458.1, forward strand.
AGTGCTATGTGTGTGGGCAGAGAGGGAACTACTGACGTGAACTGAGACAGGCTAACAACAGGAATGGATGTTTCCAGTTTTTGCAGGCATCATGACAAAGCATTGTTCTTAACAGGGATTTTAATGCAGATAGAAGTTGCAATGCCAGTGTTAAAGAAGAGCTCCTTAAAGTGCTGGGAGAAGCAGGAAGGCACTTGTTTGCAAACAGCCTGATGAAAGCAGTCAACAGTGTGGGTAAACTGAGGCAGGCCAGTTGAGAGAGATCAGCTAAGGTGAGCATGTTAAAACTTCAGCTCACTCTACTACAGAGAAAATGAAGTTGCATGGGTAGTACAGCTGGAGTCTCTTTCCTCTCTCTCCCCTCTTTCCCTTCTTCCCCCTTTTTCCCTTTTTCTCCATCTTATCAATTTTTCCCTTTTCTTATGGGGTAGAGAAAAGAATTTGAGTACACTGAAGTAGGATAGTAAGGGAAGCTAATAGGAGGGAAAGGAAACGAATGAAAAGAATGTAATGATGTCACAGGTAGATTGATAGATCAGAAAACACAGATTAGAGATTAGAAGATTTTTCTTATGGGGAAAATGTGATTTTGGGCAGAAAAGAGAGTTTGGGCTAAAGATGATGATGTTATTTTGTTAATCTTTTCTAATTAGGAACTGATAAGGTATGTTGCAGGGGAACACAAATGGCAGGAGGAATTGATGAGCAACTTAAAACTGAAAAGAAGATTGCTGAAGAGTTGTTTGGTTAGAAATACAGAGGAACTGAAGGATGGAATAATTTTTGTCGTGACTTATGTGATTTCCTCTTAATCTCTTTCTGTTAAATTTCATTTGAATTTGAAGATAATTGAGTCATCAAAGTAATGTGCTTTTTGAAATTCTGTGCAACTTTTTATAAATAATAGGCATGTGCCATTATTTTCCACCTCTAAAACTGCTGGATGGGAAAGGGAATTTGTGGAAATGGCATAAATTAAGGGAAGGCTGCTGTTAAGTTCTTGCAATATGGATGTGCCATCATAAGGGTTTACTTTACTTTACCAGTGTGAACTTCTAAGACTTGGGAAAAAAGTGACGGTGGAAAAGAAACTGTATGTTGAGTTCAGTTTTCCACTGTGCTCTAGAGGGCAAATTCTCTCTCAGATTTTGTTACCTCTGGTAAGCAATAATGGAAGATTGATTGGTAGGGTTTATCTAGGGTAAAGGACAGTTCTTGTTTTTATTGTGCTTCTTTTTATTTTGTTCGCTTTCTTTAATGTTTACTCTTTCTTTAGAGAAAGGATAATGAGACACTCTGCAAAATTGTCTGCACTGATAAAAACATACTGGTGTTCTGGTACATATGGTTTTGCTGAAGACCTGACAGGCCTATAGTGGTGCTATTCTAAAAAGGTGGTAAAAAAATTCTGTATGAAATTCTCATAAAGTGAGGTTAATGAATTTTTAGAGGATCGGAGGTAAGTTTGTTTCTCCAGCTCAAGTCTTGTTTTGTTCTTTTCCTGTGAAAACTGCATTGATAAGTGCATTTACAAGCAGAAATGCTGTGTCATAGCATGGTAGAGTCCTGGAAACAGACACCTCCATCATTCAGCCTTTGTGCCGTGATGGAATTTTCCAGTTACTTTTCACCTGAAGCTAGAAGCAGTATCTGCTGCAAAGTTAAGGAATTGCATTGTATTTCCATGCATTTCTACCCTCGGCTTAGTGTCTTTGCTTCTCCAGGCATTTTCTCTGAGATTTCTTACACCCTTTTAAATATGAGAGTCCTTTATCCTTGTGCTGTGGTAGCCTGGAGAGAAGACACAGGCTGTGACTGTCCAGAAGTAGGCTGCTTGCAGCATCTTATCCTGTGCCTCAGGCAACATTGTGCAGACAGACTCAGTCAAGAGGGATGTGTGAACTCGTGTGGATATATTTCTGGGTTTTGTTCCTCCCTTTCAATACAATCTTTTTAGTGCTGAGCTAATTATGTAGTCTCAGTTTTACTGTTGAGTTAGAGTACCTGATCAACTTTCCAACTGTAAAACAGTTTGAAAATCAAATGTAGCTTACATGCAAGACCCAACAAAATTAGAAGTGTTAAGTACGTTTTGGCAGTTCACTTTTATTATGCCCAGTCCTCAAATGTACCAGCAGACAATCATCTGAATGTTAGTTATTTTTCACATGCTTATGTGATCACACAAAAAGTACATGCTAAAAAGAAGCAGATGGTGACAGATGGGGAAGGTTGAATAAGGTGGTTTTGGAAACCTAGAAAAATGCACTTCTGTAATAGTGTAAAAATAAAAATTCTTTGATCGCCAAGTTAGAATGAACAAAATAGAGTGCTCTCCCCACCACCCCCCCGAGAAAAAAACTCCATCCAAAACTTTACTGATAAAAAGAAATGGAACCTATGAGTGTTCAATATGTAATTAGCAAAGTGTGTTGTATAGTGTTGTTTTGTCCAAGGATAGAACATTAATTTTTATCAGCCAGAGACTTAGAAAGGTGGTAGTTTTATTCTTTCTTTCTTTCAAAAGTATGAATTTAAATCAATTGTGTTCCGTGCTCAAAGAATGCTGTCAAAAAGGTCATTCTTTATAGTAATACATTGGCAGTGTTGCAGGTTATGATAATATTTTTCTTCTGATGTCACAAAAAGCTTTTAACCCTCTTATTGTAATGGTAAATAAATTACATATATGATGAGGATATCTGTAGAACTAGAGCTAATCTATAACAGGCAGCATAACCTCTTTCTCATTCAGGCAAATGTAAAGCTAAGTAAGTAGAGGAGGTCTAATCAACAGCAACAAAAAAATCCTCTTTTGTGTGGACCTCATCTAAGGATGTACCCTACTATGAACGCTGAAGATTTGCTTGTTCGTTTGGATTAATTTAGTGAAATGTCAACACTCAGATATATTGAGTTATATATTAAAAAAAATGAAAGTTCTTTAAAAAAAAAATCAATGGTGAGATTTATTTTATTCCATAAAATGATAAAGTATCTAACTTGATAAATATTAATTGCCAAGTCTTCTACCAACACTGATACCATAATTATTTTTTCTTTTTGTGTTTCAGTAGGTGTGTGTCTTAACTTACAGTATGAGGCATTGCTATTTCCTAGTGAGGTAGAATGCTTTGCTTAAAAACTAAAAAGCCTCAACTTCTGATAACCTGTTCTCATTTTCTTGAAAGCATAGTTAAGTTTGCTCAGTACCTGAACAGTGTAGTTATGGTGTTGTGTTTTGCTTAACTGATTTTTCTTTTGGCTTCAGAAGGATAGTTGAAATTTATTTTCTCTGTGTTTACCTAGATGCTTCATGCATAATCTGATTCTTAGCAGAGGCACAATAGAATTTATTTTACCTGTGGAAGAGTGGTTTAGTGTTGGCTTGTGCTCTTGAACAGCTGTCTGTTGTATATTTGGCAACATTTGGTTTCTGGGTGAGGACCAGTGAAGGGGGGCTGAGGAGGAATAGCATCTATGCCTGAAAATATTTTCCCTTCTGATTTATGGGAGAGCCACAATATGGAATTTTCTCTTTATACTAGAGTTCCAAGCCCCAGATTATTTTTTTACATTGTGAGGAAATGACAATGCAAGAAGGTATTTTACCTTGAAATGCTCGGATCTCATGAAAATTCAATTTTGGTCTTTTTCTGTTTGGTTATCACTTATCACATTTCAGTGTCCCACATTCTGTCCTCTTATGATCTTAAGTCATCAAAAATGCTGATGACTTCAATTGGAGCATTTTTGTCAGCTTGGCATTGCCAGTGGGCCCCCGAGATGAAAAGCATGAAAGGTAGACAAGGCAGGGTATCCAGAGCAGAACATCATTTATTGGCAGTAACTGGTACCAAGATCAAAACCTCGGAGCATTTAGATGAGGGCAGGAAGGCATTGCTTTGTTATGCAGACAGAAGAATTGCTGCAACATCAGATAAATTAGCACAAAATTTAGGCTTTCTCCTAAAAGCAGATAACCAATAATGTAATAATTTTCATGCTACCTGGGTAATCTCACCAGTCACAAAAATTGGTTGTCCACATGTAGTATCAGACTTCTCACGGGAAAAGATGTAACAGATATGCAAAAATAATGAAACAAACAGAATAGTAGAATAGAGATTAGCTCAACACTGCCCATAAGCAAACTTTTGTATTCCAACCAGGACTTTAAAGCAGAGAGCAATTTTCTAATAAAACACATTTTTTTTTTGTAAAACAAGTAAGTATGACAATTTGTATAAAGACTGTCTCAATAACATTGCTTGAAACTTCTTCATTATTTTTCATTTAATCAATACAAACATTATTTCCAGCTCAGCAAAAGCCTTTAGTTTTTCTGAGAGTAATGAAGCATAAACAAAAGCTGAACAAATGCTATTTAACATCAGTAAATATGCAAAATAATTTCAGGAAGAAAGAGCAACTAGAAAGACAAATCACAGTGTTATCATTATTTATTACTTCTTGCATGTCTTGCATCTTATGGCAGTGTATGGTTGAGAGACTACTGCTAGTGCAGTGATAATTAATACAGATATGAACAGGTCTGCAGATTTTCTTCTAATGGTAGAGTGGGTAGAGTTGTGAGAGACAAGTGCCATCTCTTTGTACAAAATGAAATGATATTTTGCTTTTATTTGCTGCTCTTCTATGAAAAGTGTCTTTTGAGGGGTATTTTTAATGTGATGTGGTTGTTTTCTTGGCTTTTTTCCGCCCCCCCCAGTGTTGCCTTTGGCTTCTTACAGCTCTTGTTGGAATACTCTTTTTCATGTGCAATAACTTTTTCTTAAAGCAACCTTTTTCTTTTCCTTTCTTTTTTTTTTTTTTTTTAATTTTGAATTCTGCTGAACTCTGCCTCTTCTAGGAGGTTAAATGCATTAATTAGTATTGCATAGCCTTTACCCTAGGAAGCTTTGCAGAATTCACATTTATACCAGAATACACTGTTTCTGATACAGCACGTGTGCCAACGAATGATAAAAATCCAGTTTCTATGTATTTTTTAAGGGTACATAACAAAAAGCTAGGTGAGATGGGCAAAATCTGGAATACAAAAATGTAATAAGAAGATAGTTTACATTAGGGCCAGAAGTACAAAAAAAAGTGCGAACTAGATACAAAATGGAGAAAAGCTACCTACAAAAACTAGAGCAGTGGAAAATCTCAGCTCTCTGTTTCCCAGAGTATCTATAACCTTGACATTTTGTCTTTTCAGCTGTGTACAATAAAACCAGTAAGCATTCATTTAAGTGGTCTTTTCACTATTGATGCAGCAACACTTCACTTTTCCTACCAAGATACAGTTATAGTAACTGAATTGTGTACTTCTTGATAAACATACCCTTCTGCAGGATGGATTTTCATGTATCTGGGTAAAAGTCTGTGTGTACAGAGAAGTGTGTATTACCTTTGTTTGTTAGTGTTAGATTATAAACTTTCTCATTGTTGTAGCTGTTACCACAATTGCTAGGAAGTTCCAGCAAATACACTTGTTAACTTCTGTTGAAGAAGACGTGGGTGAATATTTGTTAACAGACCAACAACTATAGCAATAAAAATGTGTGAAGGGTTACCAGGAATGCTTAAGGCACATAGCCTCCACCTGAACTGTAAGGTTAATTGAAAACAGTTTTTTTCCCCCCTTAAATTAACAGAACATTGGTGTATCCAAGTTCTCAGTTTTCTTTCACAACATAGGTGTGCAGACAGTTTGTTTAGATGTTTAAATATTTTCCCATCTGTTCTGTCAAAATTATTGATTGAGCAACAAGCTACTTCTGATGTCCTATCTGAAGGTCTGTATCTAATGGATTAGGGGAAACATTATTAGGTCAAAAATGTAATGGTTTTTCCAGTAAGTTGCCTTGATTATCTAGCACAAAATATGAGTCCAATATTTCGATATTGTTCTTCTAGAGATAAAACCCAGTGCTGATAACCCTTCATGTAGGATTGACAATAAATTTCACAATGGGTTTCTTGCTCAAGGTGACTGCTAAATTTGTCTGTGTTTGCAGAGTCCAAAAGTTATAGCAACTAATTACCATTTAGAGGTGGGTGGGAAATACAGCTCTTGATGGTGTGAATTTCTTCTGTACAAGCAAAAATCTTCCAGACACTGCTCATCAGGGATGCTGTATTTCAAGAAAATGCAATAAAGACAGGATTAAGGGATTTTCTACATTGAGCTCAGTTTGTCTGAGGTAGTCACACCTCATTCAGTGTTCTGTAATTAGTAAAGTATAGGAGAATTATAGTTTCTACCTAGGGCAGGTGGAAGTACATGACTGGTGGTCACAGACTTCACCTGTTATGCTGCCTGACTCACCTCCTAAAAAAATTTATTTTCACAGGAACTTGCAAAAGCGTTGTATGTGTATGTATCAACTTCTCTGTGGCATTCAACTGTCTGCTTTCTATGTCTCTGCCCCAAGCCCCTGTAAAAATAGGAGTTTGCAGATATTGCCTCAAGCTGTTGCCTCCAAAAAAACCTTTCACCTCTTAGCTACTGAAGCAATAAAGATAATAAAAGATATATTTTCACTGGTTTTCACCATAAAATTAAATGGACATCAAATTCTGTGTGCTGTGTTAGGCTCTTAAAGGAGTGACATGCCTAAGAAAAAGGACCTGGAAATGTGTTGACTAATAAACCTGGAGATGAAAATCTACAGCCACTGGTGAAATAAAAGAAAAAGTAGTTTCTGTGGGTTTTATTTTCTGGGAAAGAAGAATCTTCCAGTGGTAGTAACAAACTTTTTTTCAAGTACAAGACAGTGGGAGTCTCAGGAGTGGGGGATAGATAAGATAGATAAGAGAGTGCCTTTTGGTCAATAAATGTATATACAAGAGTATTTTTCTTCATTGATCTGTAATCACTTGCCAACAAAATGAATTATTATGTGTGAGGGAAAAACAGGATTGAACTACAGCGATCTTAGCAGTCCTGCAGTGTGTTTTTGTTGTCTTAATCATCACAAAGGCAAAGGTTGGTGTGTGAACTGAATTGTTTATTTTGTATGTAGGGCTTTACAGTCTGCTCTGTGTACAAAGCTCTATCCCCTTGTATACTTGGTCACTGCCAGTAGTACTCTCCAGAAACCCCAAGGTGTGCAGAGGCAGTGGAATCACTACAGAATACTTTGTTTTCCCTTGTTTACTGCTATCTCAGTAAATTAAAAAAAAAAAAATTGTATTGTGGCCTTTTGTCCACAATACAAATGAAAATTTTAAGGTAAATAAATAGCTCTCCCTTAGCTGAAGCTCTGTGTTGTCCAAAGCCCCTAAAAGATCCATTAAAGCACTAAAGTACCTGCAAATGCCTGGCAGCAGATGCCTGGCTAATGTTTCTTGCTTGTTAGAAAGTGTGTGTGTTACTTAACCTTTTGCATATTTATATGAGAAGGAAAAACACAAATTTCAGTGGCACCTCTGGAGCTGTTTTTAAAAGCACCCTTATAAACTCAGGCTGTGTCCTTGCACTGCAGGCGTAGGTGTGAGTTGGAGGAGCTACAATGCCTGTAAAAACTGTAGTGGTTTCAGTGCAGCAATGAGCTTATGCCCACTCTGGAACCCTGATATACTGCTGGAGTGCTTTAGAGAAAGGCAGGCTGGGAGGAGAAGCAGGGCCTTAATCTTCACCCTAAGTGAGCACAGCTGTTACAGCTGTCTGTGTGTGCAGGAAAAACTGGCAGAGCCAGGGTAACTTCTGTGTCAGTGTAACTTTGGGGCAGAGATTGGCAAGCATTTCTTTCTGCAGCAATGCCACATCTGATGCTGCCCATGTTCTCACTTGTGTTACTGCAACTGTGCATGTGGCAATTCAGTGGTTTAGGTCAGAAAACTTGATTCAGGTAAAAAATAATCCAGAGTGAAACTTTCCCCCCTTTTTTTTTCTACTGTCTGATGTGTTGCATAGTTTTGACAAGGTAAGGGAAGCTGTGGTGTGAGAGCAGAAACAAGAGCCCGAATTAGACTGGCAGTGCCTCTGAAAGAACCAGTTGTTGAATTAGAGCCCTGAAAACAAATAGAGTAAGATTTCCCCAAGTTGTAGAAACGATGGCAATTTTCTGAGTTTTATTTCCCTTGATCTGTGGTATCATGCAGACTGAACTGCAGTCAGCCCACCTGCTTTGCTTGGTGATGGGAAGTCACTTGGGTACAGTGATTTTGTCAGGGGGGATGACTATAAATGTCATCCACACACTGACATCACATTGTGCTGGAGCTCTTGTCTCCTAAAACCTCACCTAGATCTTGGCAAGGTGGCTTGGATTTTGGCACCCCATTAATGTGAAGAGGACGAAGGAAGGGAAATCATAAATCTGTGTGGTCTGACTATTTAACCAAATTTTGTGGAAGAAAATCAGTAAGTCCATCTTTGCCGTGTGGAAGGACACCTGACTTGGGTGTGTAGTCAGTGTAGGTGCTCTATCTGAGCTCATGAGTTCTGTGTGATCCTTGTGTTGTACTGCCAGGAAATACCAGTGCATTGCTTTACAGCAGACACAGAGTGGCTGACCTCGTGCCCTCTGTGATGCTGTTGGTGGGCCTGCTGCCTGTTCTGCTGTCACCGTGAAGGGAATGGGTTGTTAGTGCAGGGCATTTGCTTAAAGATAGATTTGTGGGTCCTTATAGCCAGGGACAAGAATTGGCTGGTGGAGGCAGCTCTTAAGGGCAGCATATGGAGTCCAAGAGATCAAACTTTCCATAGTGTCTGTGTCTGGCCAGGTGCTTACACTGGTATCCCACATGTACAAGGATATCCCACAGCTGCTGGAGAGAAAGCAGAATCACTCCTCACAATCAAAGGAGACTTTTCTAAAAGCAGGTATATACTTCATGGTGGGCAAAAGATGGAATTATTTATAGGTGCAAAGCCTGCCGCTGCATGTCATGTTCATTTTAGCACTGAGTTGAAGCTTTCTTGACCTATGTTCAGTGCAATTGAAACCAAATCCCTCAAATCCAAGGGCTGTTTGGAAAAGATTCTGTGATGCCAGGGCAGTGTGTACAGACGTGTTCTCATGCCTGCCCTAACTGCATAGATTTGGTTGTAGGAGCTGCTGGACTCCAGCACTTCACTTCCATTGATTTGACACAGTCTACAAATCCTGGAGTTTCTAAACACCATGAAGATTAGAAATTACTTAAAGGAAATAATAGTGTCTCTTCGCTGTGAATGCATTATGCACAATTTTATTACATTTATGTTAAAATAAGTTGAGATGTATTTTGCTTTATTTACACTATTTTCAGGCGGTTTTCCTTTTGCCTAAATGAAACCATTTTGATGCTCTTGCTTGTCTGGCTGGCTGTAAACCAGGTATTTAAACAAAAATAAAGTGTTGCCAGTTTTGCCAGCTGGGGATGAGAACCCGGCTGGTGATATGCGGGTTTGGGAGGCAGTTAATCCAGCTTTTATGCTTTTTTATGATTTTATGTAAAAAGAGGTTAAAAATCACATTTGGCTCTTTCTTTGTACCACTGTTTTGTTGCTGTTGTGGGAATGCAGCAAAAGGTTGTTCATACTTTTTATTATTATTAGGTAAAGTCCTGCATAAATTACGTAAAGCTGCAAATACAATTTGCTTTAGCTATTGGCCATGTGATTTGCCTTGTTCAGAGAACGATATGTTTTATTTTCCTGTTGCCTTCTTTTATAAACCACACATGCAAACCACACCTCAGCTTACTCGAAAAAGAATCTACCACTGTCTCACAATTTTTATGTATTTTACTACCTTCAAAAGAAAAGAATAACTGTACAGATGAGAGAAACAGTAACAGTGCTAAAGCTATAGCAGGAAAATATATAATACTTTTATTCTGTGGCAGAAAAAGTGGTGATTTAAAGACAAGCGTCACAGATTTCATATACAGTTTTTCGGCAAATAGCTTGCAATATGCTCCAACTCATAAAACATTTAATTAATTTTAAAATGCAGGAGTTATTTTAGTTAGTTTTGTCATATGTACTTATTCAGATAATTTGTTGTATTTTGCACTTTCCAAAATTTCACCCTCTATTTGGAAATATCAGTGATGTAATGAATCTGTTTGTTTTGGCACAGTTGTAAATCATATGTGTTAATGTGTTAATATTTATGATTTTTTAATCTTATATACACAAGAAGGATTTTTAATATACTTCTTTTCATCTTGTTTCTGCTACTAATCCTTAAGGACAGTGAAAAGTAGGAGTATGGATTCATTAATTACTATGGGATTTCCAAAATTCCCATGCTGGATCAGACTGTGTGTTGCTTGTGCTAACAGCACATCCCAGATACTTCAGAGCAGGCTTGGGTTTACTGGGGGAGCAAGAGGAGAGGCAGATAAATGAGCTCAACACCCTTCTATTGCCCATTTTAGACAATTGCAAGATAATCTACTTATGGATAAAGTTATTTCTGATCTTGTTGAGGTTGCCTTATTCATTAAAGACTGAAAGATTTCCTTTCACCACCAAGTATCTAAATGACTCCTCCTGTATGTCTGCTCAGTTTGAGTCTGGAGGAGCTCTTTGTGATGGTGATTGCATGTGTCTGTGTGTTGTAAAAAGTGTTTTGTCTACTGGGGATTAGTTTGTTGTTGGTTTGTTATTTTTTTAAAAATCAGTCATAAGTTGCTGCCTTTCAGAATCTGCCTTCTGTGATACTGTAACAATTCTCTATAAAGAATTATTTACATTCTTTACAAATATATTTCTACTCAATTAGTTCTACTCAATCAGTTGCATTTGAGACATTGGTGCGTTTATTATTATTTTAAGGTTTTTTGTTTCTTATTTTAAGGTTTTTTGATAGCTCTTCTGCAGCAAATATTGGCTATTTGACACACAGTGCTTCCTGTTATAAGATTTCTTGACTTCTATTCTTTTTTTTTTGTGTGAAGGGGCATGATCTACTAGAAATTCATAGAAATTGGAATTAACCTTCAATTTCCTTATTGCTTATAATTTTTGTGGGTGAATGCTGCTGTTATGTTGTCCCCATGTCTGCAATTTAATATGAAGGTGTATAGAGGTCAAGACACACTGCTTAAATTCCTTATTCCAGTTCTCTGGCACTGCTGGAAAAGGGCTGTGGAATAAGTAGTTTTTAGGTACACAACATTGGTGAGATTATGGTAACAAATGGTGTAAACTTTACCAGTTTCTGTGTTTATGTAATACCCTATAAGCATAGTTTCATAGTAAACATACTATTGTATAAACACTGCCATATTTTTTTGCATTGGCACAGTTCAGCTGTTAGGACTCTTTAATGGAATGTAATGAAACTGGCAGGAGAAAGGATTTGAGGGCTTGTGATGTAAACAAAGATCATAAAGAAACTAATCTTAATAAGATTGAGGTGGTTCTAAACTGGAGACTTTAGACAGGTGGGGTAAAAGAGAGGGAAGTGACTGGGCAAACAGATGCTTCACACTTCTGAGACATTGGTGCCCGTGTAGCACCCGAAGATAGTGTCTCTTCCTAAAGCTGTGGATGATATAAATGGCCTGGTAGAGGACATAGGAAAGGCTAAAAAGAAGTCATGATTGTTTGGAGCGGGTCATTGCCAATTTTGAATTTTGCTTTTTGCTGTGCAGTGCCTGGTAAGCCTGGAATTTCAGTGAGCTCAGGTGTGTGAGGCACTGCTGCAGTTTTGAGTCAGGTTCTGGGAATCCTTTTAGCATACTGTGAAAATAAAGTCTCAGAAACACATTCATGCAGAGGTGCATCAAACAGACTGAATTGGTGGTGTATGAAATAGTTTGTGTCTAAAAAGATCTTTTGGTTTCTGTCTCAGGTGTTAGAAGATAATGACTATGGTCGTGCAGTGGACTGGTGGGGATTAGGAGTTGTCATGTATGAGATGATGTGTGGAAGATTACCCTTCTACAACCAAGATCATGAGAAACTATTTGAACTGATACTAATGGAGGACATAAAATTTCCTCGAACTCTGTCTGCAGATGCAAAATCATTACTATCAGGCCTACTGATAAAGGATCCAAATAAGCGGTAAGTGAAATTAATTGATTATACTGGCATAATAAATGCTCCAGTTGTGCTGGATAATGTAAAAATAGGTCTGGGTCAGCCTGGTCATCCTGGCTGAAGGAGCTGTCAATCACAGGAAAGGGTCAGATACAGCCCTAAAGTCTCAGATTTCCATTTTTTTCAGTCCAGCAGTGATTAACAAAATGAATTTAACCAGGGAAAGGAAGAAAAGCTTGTGGAAGACAAACTTTTAAAATCATTCACAGCAAGCACAGGGATCTCTTCAGGTTTAGAATGTGTACTGGAAGAAAGGGAAAGGTCTCAGTTGTTTTTCCCAGCATAACTTAACCCTGAGTTCACTGCATTGTGTCATGGGGACTGTAGCACTTCTAGGTGATCATGGCAGGAGAGATGCATAGACAGCTACAGCTACATTTTATAGGGCACATAAATAAATCACATATTAGACCATTAAACTAGTAATTTGTTAAAGAATACAACTGGAGTGAAATTAAAAGAGAGCAGTTTGAAGGCAAATGTCACCCAGCTGCTGTCTGTGCCCTGTTGTGGTGGGCTTTTCCCTCTGGAATTGTTGCCCAGGAGAGCCATTTTCCAGTGGCTCCAGTACTGGGCCAGCAGTGTCCAGTCATCCGTGGCTCTAAAATCTCAGACTTTGTAAATCAATGGGATTTGTCTGTAGGTACCTTTCTGCCCCCCAGTACCTTTGTCATTCTTGTGAGTCTCTTGGCATGTTTAGGGCAGCAGACTCTGTCTGTCTCTCTTCTCTAGTCCTCCTTCCACCCCTGGTTGTTGTCAAGGAGTTTTGAGCAGTGGGCATTGCCCACAGGCCCTTGGGGCAGGACTGGTTGTGTTTCTCCAGGGGATTTGCCTGGATGCAGCTGAGGGCAGCAGGTGGGACAGCACACGTGGCCAGCTCACCTGCTCCAGCTCAACTTAGTGCATGTGCAGGACCTGGCCAGCCAGCCAAATACAGGCAGAGTAGAGTAAAACTGTTTCTGTAGCAACTCCCAATGCTTTTTAACCTCCTGACAATCTGACCCATCAAATATAATAACCATTTGAATTGGAAAGGTGTTTCCTTGTAAATAATCTTTGCAGACAGTGGTGTTTATTACAGACATATATTTAGAAACTTATTTTTATTCAAGTTCTTGTGCTAGCTAATGCTAAATAGGGGAGGAACACAGAGTTTAACACAACTCAGCTTTTTTGTGAGCAGCTAGAAGATACTGAGAGAAGTCTGGAGACTGAAGGCTAACTGCCATGTTTTGCCAAGATGTAGAGAATTTTACAGTGAGTAGTTGGGAAAGAAGGAGGAATACATCTTGAAAATTAGAATAACTTTACTCTCAGTTATTGCAAGACTGACGTAGTAGTCCAGAATATTTTTGAAATTTGGCAGCAGGGTAATACCAAAACAGATTTTTTCCTTGGTTGTGGAAATTATTCCTCCTTACAATAAATGCTTTAGAAAGGGATTGATCTTACTTAAATGCTTTATATCTTTAGCAGTTCCTTTTTAATGAAACACACAGTTTTTGTCACTGTTCTTGTTAATATTTAACACGTATGGTCTGCTTATTTAGTCAAGAGTAGCTTTTTTTCTGCTAAGGCAGTAGGATCCCCAGTCTCAGGGAGAAATTAGATGAGAGCTGGGAGGTCCTGAAAGTCAATGTGCTGTTGAGAAGGAGAGAGTTTCCTATCCCTGGATGTGGAGTTGTATCTCAAACAGTAACAGCAGCTGAAGGGAGCTCACTCAGCTTGTCAGGTCAAAGTTGACTTGCTAATGCAACAAAACCTGGCCAGTTCTCTCTTCTATTCCCATGTCAGGGTTAGTTTTTCTCCAAATTAGGGAGCTGAGTCTGTTCACAGTCATCCAGTGGGGATGATGCTGTAGATGCAAGTGAGAGAAAAGAGGTGTGGGCAGGACACTCCTCTTTTGGCAGCAGTGACCACTTCTGTGAGCTCAAACTGCCTTGGACAAGTTCACCCAAAGTAGGTGAAATCCACTTCCTGAGATGATTTACCAGACAGAGCCTGGCTTTGGCAAGCTATGGGCCACAGTGAGTAGTGTGGTTATTTACAATGGCCTTTAAATAACCTTCTCAGCAGGCCTACAATTTATTAATTTATACTAATTGACTCAGATTGAGACTATTTTATGGTAATTGGTTAATTGTTACAGCACCCAGATGCAACAGCAGTGAACACTGTATAAAAATGATGCACAAGTCATTACTGATTCAGTGCCTGGCACGTCCTTGGCAAAATTTAATATCAGCATTATTGGGTTGGTTTGGGTTTTTAGTAGTGCCAGGACATTGGTTGGGCTTTCAAGCAAACTGAACTTCAATGTGCTTTTAAAATTAATGAATTACTAAAAAAGCTCATCATGGACAGTAATGAACACTGTAGCTGGAATAACAGAAAGAATAAACCATGGCATGGGTACTGCCACTATCATGAATTCTCCTGAGATCTCCAGAATTCACAATAAACAGGTGAAAATTTCATATTAATTGGGTGAGAATTGTTCCCAGATTGTCAAAAATGAAAAGGTCACTTTTCCAACCATAACAATACCTTGATCTCCCTATAAAAGTTTAATATGTGTTTTCTTTCCCCCACTCTCTTTAGACTTGGTGGAGGCCCAGATGATGCAAAAGAAATCATGCGTCATAGTTTCTTTGCTGGAGTAAACTGGCAAGATGTGTATGATAAAAAGGTAAGTCTGTCTGGCATTGGATAATCTGGCTTCTGCAAGGTGGTGTCAATGGTAGTCACACACTGCTGTTCTCTGGAGGTAGGAATTTTTTTCTTCACAGCTTTTTTTGCATTAATACAAATGAATAATTATTCTGAACAAGGTGTACTTAGCTAATCTTTGTGCTTTCAGTAATAATTTGTCAGTTCACCAGAAGTAAATCTGGCAAACCAACCTAAACCTTTTATTCTGTAAATGTCAAAATTTTTTCCTTTTCTTTTTTCTTCCTGGGCCTTCAAGAGAAAAGTACGTGTATGACTTAAGATAATGTGAAAAATGTGATACAGTTTATCCTGAATTGTAATTTTATTTCTGCCTTTTAGTGAGAAGTTGTTTTATGAAAAAGGGAAATTAAGTGATTGTAAGAAACTCAGAGCAAAAATCTACTTTCTGATTGTTTGTGTATAAGTAGAAACCTTTTTCAAACTTAAAGAGATATCTAAGAAAATTAAAATAGTGTTAAAACACTGAGCCAAAACAGCTTGTGGAGAAAATAAGTGCTGGGAATTCAACTGGAACAGTTTTCTCCAAACCCAGTCCTGTTCCGGTTAATGATCAACACTTTGAGAATGATTTTAGAAAATGAATTTTTCTTACATCGGAGTGAAACTCAATTCAACTTAAATTGTTTTATATACAGAAACTGATTTTATCTCAGTATTTCTGTAAGAATTTACTTGTTGCTATAAACTCTTTCTATTTTGATAAAGACTTTTCTTTTTTTCCCCAACTGTTTTACATTGTTAATCTGCCAGTTGAGCTGTGTAATTTTAAAAGATAGTTTTTTCTCCTTTTTTTTGCTTTGTTCAAATAAAAGGAAAATGGAAGACATACGACTGAGCAGAATATGTTTATGCTACAATGTCAATGATACAAACTGTTTTTTCAGTTGTTGTTGAACTGGAATTTTAAAAATGTGTGGTTGTTGGTGTGGTAACTTCTCTGAGAAATACCGGAATTGAAATAAAAGCCTGTATAGGGTGATACAAAATATGGTACTCTGAAATTACTTGATACAAGTGTGATTTTTCCCTGGCAGTATCACAAGGTTTCAAGAAACTCTAGAATAAATAATCAGAGCAGGTACATTAATCAATTTACTTCATGAGCTCAACCACTGGTTGATTATGTAAGGGCATTGTAGAGAAGCACTGTGAGGATAAAAACTAAAAATACAAGTTGAGGACCTTTCTAGACTAAAAAGAAACCCCACTAAAATCAATAGGATTGCAATGTGCTAGGAGTGGGTGAGGCAAAAAAAATCTGTTGCATTATTCTTTCTCTCTTGAAAAGCATTTCTTAATTATCTTACGTTAGAAATAGAACTTTCAATTCTGCACTGTATTCAGCATCTTATTAGTTAGGAATATGTAGATACTCTTAATTGCTTGTGTTTTGATTATTTTCAAATGAACATGGCAAATGTTTGTGTTGAGCTATTAAAATAAAAGGAAGCATTTTGCAGATTAAAAAAAAAAATCATATAAAAATATATAAATGCTGGCACTTTGCTTTTATGCTCCTGGGAGTGGATATGGTTTATTGGAGTATTATAACTAGAGAAACTCTAGTAATTCTTTGTTTACTCTGGACACTGTCGCTTTGAGAAACTAAATTTGCCAGTGAAACATCAACTGAATTTCCTCAGTTGAACAGTTCACTTCAAGGATCATAGGAATTGCTTTTGTGCAGTATTAGCACACAGTGCATCCTTTATGGAAAAACAAGTCATGAAAATGACATCTGACAGTGTGCTTTTCTGTTTAATTAAAAATAGTTTGGTTCCTATTTGTTGCTTACAAAGCTGTTTGCCTGGTTAAAATATCCAGTTGTTCCTTCTGCACACACAGTCTTACACTCTGCAGACTTCAGAGCTGTGCTCTGAAATATAATCCTCAAACATAGTAATAAGGTTAATGAACTTTCATCAAGTGTGTTCATTAGAGTGCTTATATGAATATTTTTTAGGTATTTTGGTATTCTAAAATAACTCAGAGCATCAAATAAATTTGATTTTTAAATAGGTTTATTCTATGCTTGCTTCAGTTGCTGTTTGTTGTTGGATGTAGAGTCTTCAGCAGTAGGGTCACTTGATGAAATTAATAGTGGATGTAATTATTTACATAGTAAAAATATTTCACAGTAATTTTGCCTGATCTTTAAACACCATGGCACTGTGATTTTCTGGCTGCATTTCAGGAGTGTGTTTCTGTTAGGAGTGAAGGAACTGAAGTTCACTTTCAGAGTAATGGGAACCAAAAAATCGTGTGTATTCGGAGTAGTTGCTGGGTGATAGTTTTGTACATGTGAGCACTGCGCTCCTGTGCCTCTAATTTTAACATTTCACTAGGTTATCACTTTACTGGTGTGATTAGAAACAGAATTATATATCTGTAAACTGTTTCATGCATTTCATGTGACAGACCACAGCTCTGTCAGGTCAAATGGATCCAAATGGTCAAATGGAGTTATTAGGTTTCTGATACTGCTAACTAATTAACCTAATTTGGTACTACATAATGATAAAAAAATATTGCATGGCACACTGGAGCAGAGAAGGTCGTTGCCTTTAAATGAAAAATGTATAGTAGTTAGCATTTGTGATCTGATGTATTTAATTTTGGCAGAAAAACCATGAGGGCATATGAAAGAGAGCAGCCTGTGCCAGGTTCTTCCTGTGATCATCTCAGCCCTGATGAGTTTTTATCTCTCTGCCTGAGTATGAGAAATTGAATAGTTTGGCAAACTCTGAAGACTTCAAAAGCCCATGTACTAAATAAAATATTTGTTTTATTTTTAGGTAGAATCAGGAAGCTTTTTGAAATTTCTCTGTTTTTCATGTAAGAATTGCTTTAGCATGTTTTTATTTGGGTAGCAGACATACACTTAAGTTGTCAGATGTTCTGTTTGGGGTCTTTCACTGAACAAAAAGCACATGGGCATTACTTAAAAGGTTGAAATTTGGGTATGACTTCGGGCTTGCAGCTTGAAGCACGCCATAGCCTCATGGCAAAGGAGGTCCAGACCTTTTAGTGAGGCCTGGTTTTCCTCCTGTGTATAATACAGGTGAAAGATGAGAGAAACCATGTGGAAATTTGGGCTGAGATAGCTGTTCTGGTTTGTGGTGATACCTCCAATTGTCCCTGAAGAAAATGAGGAAGTGCCAACAAATGACTCTGGTAGTGCTGGGGAGGCAGCAGGGACCAGTGGCAGCCGTGGTGGAACAGGAGACCTGGCTCTGATGCTTTTGGAGGTGCCTGTCCCTGGGAAGGCAGTGACTTTCAGCAGGTAGCTGACAGCTGCAAGGAGCTGTTCCTTACCCTTCAGCTGAGGCTGCCTTGGTTTACTCAAGACATGAACCCAGCAAATGATGAAATCCCATGATCCAAGTCCTGGGTTCAGGCCTGGCCAAATCTGCAGTGTAACTATGATCTTAAAGTATTTAAGATACATTTCAGTACTTCTGGGTTTCAGATTTTGAAGAGAAAGGGTAAATAGGGAGGTAAATAGGAAAGTACCACCACTTGGTTCTAGGTTGTTGCTCTTTGAATCATACTGTTTTCATACAATTATGTGCACCACAAAACCTGCAGAAATTGTTGCCAACCTCGTTGGTTGCTTTTGTGTTGTTGCTGTGCAAAGTTGTAAAAAGATCAGATGACATCTAACCAGTCTGATACTTGCATTGTGTTTCCACTGATACCTTAAATTATATGAGCAGACCTAGATGTTGATTGTTACCCTTCTCCCAGCTGCTTGAATTTACAGGGTGGAAAATACACATACGTGTGTCTGTTCTGAAAGTTATCCTGCTGGGGGTTTGTGGTTTCCCTCTGTCCATGGTAACAGCATTGTATCACTTGGAAAACAGTTTATCTGTGGGTAAACCTTCCTGCTGAAGCCAGTTTTTCTATGGATTTATGTCCTTCCAGCACTGAAATTCCAGCTCCTTCTCCTCCCTCTGCCTAGGACTAGCACACGCAGGGTCCTTGGGGTATTCCCAGTTCCTGGCTGTGCTGTGGCTGCTGGCTGTGCAGCAAGCTGCCTTTGAGGTCATGGATGGGGATGAACCAGTCCCTGCAGGAATGCTTATTGACCTTCTTGAAGCTCAGCTCAAATTACCCTCTTTCCCCCAGGTGGAAGCTCTAGTTTGAGGGGCATGGACAAGGATTCCTCCCATCTATGCAGCACAATTCGGCTGCCGTCTGTTGGTCCATGGGATTCTTATGGTAGTGGAATGGCCTGAAGTGGTGTCAAGGGGGGTTTAAGTTGAATATTAGGGAAAGTTTCTTCACCCAGAGGGTGGTTGGGCACTGGAACAGGCTCCCCAGGGCAGTGGTCACAGCACCAGCCTGGGAGAGCTCAAGGAGTGTTCGGACATGGTGTGACTCTTGGGAATGTGCNTGGAATGTGCAGTGCGGGGCTGGTCCTTGCACACTATGGTCTTTGTGGGTCCCTTCCAATGCAGCATATTGTGTATTTCTCTGAAAATTCCCTTTAAAATGAAAGGAAAAGAAAGATCAGATTGGTGTTCTTAAGCATCATACCTTTCATTTGGCAGATTGAATGTATCATGGTTACTTTGAGGTAGCTTCAGCCACTTCCTATACAGCACCAGGACAAGTGATTCCTGGTAAATTATCTTTGAGCAAGTAGCATTAGATATTTTCTCTCATACTGAAGTATTAATGTAGTTGTTCACTAAGTGTGAGAAAGTTCAAGGTGCAGAATCAAGCCTGTACATCTCAGTGTACCTACAACAGTCAAATACTGTGCCTGCCCCTTTCCTTCCTCTAGGAGATGGGTGTCAAATTTTCCAGGACTTGAACTGTGGAAACTCACACACTGCTCTTGATGGATGCCAAATGGAAATGCCATTCACTGGAGATAATGAAGACACTAAGAATTTGATATTGCTTCTGCTGTCATTTCTAACATCAAGCCTTTGAAATGGCCAGGGCAGATTCAGCTTGACAGATGGATATGAAATTGGATTTTTGTCTTGAACACAAACTCACAAACTCTTAAAGTCACTTAACTCACACTGAGTTTAGACTTTTATTTCTTTATTTGTACAGACACATGCATATCTATGCATATGTGTGTGTGTAATGCATAAACCCAGAAAATCTGTATTTCTGCTCCATAGATTGTCAGGAGGTACAGTTCCCTGTTTGGTTGGAGCCTTTTTCTGAACTGAGGCCACTAAAGGAAGAAAATTATCCCATACTAAAGTTTGGCAGCCAGGACCAAGCAGTGCAATTCTCTTGCAGACTGACAAGGCCTGTGCTTAGCAAAAGCTTATGTTACTCCTTTTGGACACAGGTTACTGGTTGTGCCTTCTGCTGCCCACATCCCTCTTGGACTTCTGATTTCTCATGCCAGCAGTCAGGAATAGCTGTGGCAATAACATGTGATTACTATTTCCTTGTGCACCAAATGTGAAATGTTGCTGGCTGTAGAGTGGCATCTTCATGTTGCCATCATCAGAGCGGTTGTTGTTGTTGGGTATTTTAATCTTTATCATTAAACCTCAGCTTGGGATGGATGTGGAAGCTTCTGGAGTGTCACTCAAGGTGTTTCTCTCTGCAGCATTTGCACCTTTTTTGTGTTTCTAATGGTTTCATTACAGTTGAAATTTGTGGACATTTTGCTTTCTGTTTTTAAATGGAGTTTGACAACTATTGGACAAAGGAGACACCTCTCCATAAAGATGATTGCCGAGAATTTACTTATGGGAGGGGAGGTGTTCCTTTGGTGTCAGCTCAGGAGTCTGGAGTGGGATGTCCACAAGACTTTGGCCCCGGTTGGTTTGGTGTAGGTGAGGTAGAACAGATGGAAAGGAGCAACCCCCAGTTTTCTGTGCACCCAGCTGTGTGGGAGGTGGTGCTGTGAGGGAAGGAGGCAAAGAGTATGGAAAGATTGAGGAAACCTTTCTGCTACTTCTGCTCAGCTGTATCTGTGCTTCTTAACCTCAGCTACTGCTTCCACTTTTCCAAAGGTTTTAGGGGACACTAAGGGCACAGCCTGGTTAAAAAGCAGTGTATGCTGTGGTGGAGAGCCACAAGGCTTCAGAGTTTGTTTTTGCAGTCAGTGAAGTTTCTAAATGCTTTAAATGTCCAGGATATGACTTACTGCTGTAAGATAGATGAATCCTGAAAAACCATTGGCATAAATTTGCATCAGGTTCCTCCTTTTAGTTACAGCCTGGAGTTTCATGTCTTCTACTTGTTTCACTTCCCCAGACAGCTCCTGTCATCACTGCAATTTTCATCAGCTGACTTATTGGATGTTATTGATAAAGCGTTTTCTGCTAAGCCCAGTTGCTGAGCATTGAATTGGAGCACCAACTTAATGAGTTTTGTTTTAATGGTGCTTTTCATACCTGATTAAAATTATTGTAGTTATTTGTTCCTTAAGAGTCACTCAGCACTGTGCTTCTCTTCCTAAAATAACGTTTTTGAAGTATTTTCCATAACCATTACTATTTCAGGTAGATGGAGAGAACAAGGGGGTGATTTTAAGTCATAGTGAGGCTTGTTAATCTCAGTGGATTAAAAAAAAAAATAAAAGAAGTCACAAATCCCTGGATAAACCAGTAGATAGCCTGTAAGTTTTTGAGAAAGAAACTTGTCATTTTCCTTTTCCTCTCCAGCAGTACATCCATACACGGCTACCTATAATGATCTTACCTTGCCATATCTTTTGTGTTTCATTAATTACTTCAGCCTGGCTCACAGTTGTTACACGCTGAAGTGAGGGTTTGCTCCTTGGTTTTGCAAAGCAGTTGTAGCATGAAGGGTCTCGGGTGTACTTCACAGCAGGAGTAGTTTGTTCTACTGAAGATGTGTGGTGCACCATTGAAAAGACATTGCTTCTTGTCCTTGACTTGAGAAAAAAGAAAATTTTTCTTGAGTTGTATTTTCATTATTTTAAAATGAAAAGTTTAATTTTTTTATGAAATGGCATTTTCTGTTTCTGACCAGTAAAAAGCATTCCAATCAGGGAAGTAGTAAAATTGTTATAAACCTGCTATCTTATACATTTTTTTGATACTGAATTTATTGCTGAGTTATGTGAAAGTGTCTTTTTACAAGGATGTGATGATGTGATGGACACTTGGCCTTAACTAGAATACATTACTTGGTTTCCTGTAATCTTGGGTAGGCTTTTTTTGGTAGGCTTTTTTTTTCCCCCGTGTTTTTGGTTGGTGTTTTCAGGGGCTTTTTGGGTTTTTTTTAAAATGATCTTTTCTCAGGTAGAAAAATGAGAATAAAATGGCAGTGTGGGATGTTGCACTGGAATAAGTCTGTTTTTAGAAATTGTGTGGCTGCATTGCTGGAGAGATGTGTAACTTTGGAAATCTGCTTTAATAGTGCAGAATTGTTTGGGAAAGCCTGGATGCATATAAAAATAATTTTCAAAAAGTGAAGTAATCTGTGCAATAAAATAGATTATTTATAAACATTGGATGTAACTTGATTTTTATCTGGAAGATTCTTCTGATGTTGTGTTTATATATGTTGGCTCCTTAAGGATTTATTCAACAATGCCTCGAAATTTTACTCGAAAGTACCTCTTTGCTGTTGTATGCTTTCCATTCAGGACAATGTGAGGGAAAACTGAACTGAGTTTTGTGAAAGTATCAATCAGATTTATTGTACTCTGTTAGGTATATGAAGTGATAGATTGGGTTTTCCTTAACAATTGCTTGCACTGTTTACCGGAGATCTGGATCAGATGGAATCAGTCTCTCCGTATGTGCAGATCTCAGTACATCTGTGCATCTGGTGCATAGCACTTGGGAAAAGGAGGGAGTCAGCAGCAGCTCCTCCTTCATTGCTGTGGGGCAAATGACCAAGGTAATGGTTTGGTGTGATTGTTCTGGAGCTGAGGAGAGAGAGAACTTGAAACTGGTGAAAGCCCCATGCAAGGTGATAATGTCAGTGAGCCAGGGTATAACCTATTGTATTGAAAATCAATTACACCTATTCTCAGGGCTCCTAGGTACAAACAAGAACGTTGTCACACCACACAGACACACAATTTGCAATGTCATACATATGAAATTGCTGCATTGTTTTTGGACTGGCAGCATGCAGTGTGACATTCCATGCTCAGTTTTTTTCCTCAGAAGGAGGATAGGGAAGCTGCTTCAAAAGAGGGGCAAGGGAGTCCTGCCTGCAGGCTGGCAGTGCCTACCAGTGACTCCTGTTGGGAAATCCCACTCTGTGCTGTGAAAGCAGTAGGCAGGTTTAGATGCAGCAACTCCCTTAAGCCTGAACTGGCCTTTTTTCAAATGTAAAATTTATTTTCATATCACGTAATTTCTTTCAGCGATAAGTTCAGATGAAGGTCTTCCCACTGAAAAGAAATCTCCAAACCATGCTTATTATGCTCTCTGCGTAGTCTTTTTCTTCTTAACTGTTTATACCACCCAGTTGTGGTGAAGTATCTTGAGATGCCTTTGCCTGACAGCTATGTGGGTAATTAAATTGGCCTGAAGAGTTTCTAGGTAATTATCTTTATGCAGCTTAATTTATCTGCAAGTCATGTGAGAGTGATACTTGGAATTTAGCTTTGTTGTGCTATTGACTGGATTCTGAACTGGTATTTTTGGGATTGACTCAAATGGGTTTTGTCAGAAGCTCAGCTGCCTCTCCAAAGACCTACTTGTTTGATCTGGGGTGTAGGGAAAAAGAACTTAGTTGTTTTCCTGATAGTAATTTGGCTGCTTTGAGATTTAGTAATTTTATTTTGTTTCTTGGTGCCTTTCAGCTTGTACCTCCTTTTAAACCTCAAGTGACATCTGAGACAGACACCAGGTATTTTGATGAAGAATTTACAGCTCAGACTATTACAATAACACCGCCTGAAAAATGTAAGTCAGAAATTATGCATATGCATGACATAACAATAATGTTTGTAATAAAACAGTGTATAAGGTTTTTTGTTTGAATAGAAAAGCTTTTCTCACCCTTACTTATAGAAGTCTTCATATGGAAGTGTGTAAGAGTAACTCTTAATGACAGCTTTATTTTTAAGATGCAAAAATCTTGGAATATTAGATCACTCTGGGTTGGGTTTTGGGGGCATTTTTGGTGTGGGCTTTTTGCTGTTGATTTTGTTTGGAGTTTTTTCATTTGCTTGTTGATTTGGGGTTTTATTTCTTTGTTTTTAAATAAAAGAAGACACAGGCTTCAGGTGTTTACTGGTTGGCAGTCAAGGTCCCAGTTCAGCAAAGTAATTGGAACATGGACCCTTCTTTGAGCATGTGGACAGTGCTGGTGGCCTCAGTGGGCTGTGTAGCTTTAGTAAGATGGACATATTTTGAAATACTTTGATGGCAATGCTTTGAAAAAAATCAATTACTTGAAGATTATCAAGTCCCATGCATCAGCAGGGCTCTTAAAGAAGGTGTTCATGTGGATGTAACCATGGCACTGGACCTTGCAAATTTCTTTATTGGAGTGACTGTGATTTCACCATAGTTTGTGGTTTTGTCATGTTGTGTTACACACAAGAATCATCATCTGATCAGCCTAGCCAGGGCTTTGCAGTTACTTCCCAAGCCAGAGCAGTTAATATCTTGCTCCTGAGTTCTTTAAGAATTTTATTTCTAAATGGAGACGTTTGAGGATTTTGTTTGTTTCTTTCCATTGGAGGCTGAGAAAGGAGGATCACAAAAGTAGGCAATAAAGGCTTAGTTATGGTTGCTTACCCTTTCACAAAGCAAGCTCATTTTCTGATGTTTTAGGACTCCCAGATTAGCTGCAGTTTTCTGTTCATATATAGATCTAGAGTATTCTCTGGATTTTGCATCTTTGGTGTTTGAACTCAATCACGGAAACATAGAGTGGTTTGGGTTGGAAGGCACCTTAAAGTTCATCTCATTCCAATCTCCCTGCCTTGAGCAGGGACACCTTCCACTAGACCATGTTGCTCAAAGTCCATAATTAAAGTGATTTTATGGCTCTCTGCTGTGAAAAGAGAACTGCTTTTTCTCCTGTCTATCTTGATAAGAATTTATTCCTCTTTGTAACTTGAACAAATTTTGCTAAAATTTGGGTTAACTTGGGTTCTGTTGGTTCGATATTAGATTAGGATTAACTCTAGTTTTTTTGTGTAGAGTATCTGAAGATACAAAAGACATAAAATTCTGAAAGGCTGCTTATAAATACATTGTTAGAATAACAGTCTCAGCAGGAGTCTTTAAGAATAAGCACTGTTAAAAAGCCATGTGAGAATGTACATCCAGATTCTCAGAGTTAGGTAACATCTGGTGCCTGCTTTCCATTGGCACTGGAGAAATTATGTAAATAAAAATATTTATGAATTTGGCTTATTCCATATTTCTTCTGATCCCAGTAAATATGGTAAAAATAAGTAGTTTACTAAAAATAATACCTAAGAATTGAAACACATAATACCTGTTTGAATTGTTCATTTTGTAGCTATTTTTCCTTTAAAATTCCTTTGACATGGAGGAATATTTAAATATATCCACAGTGAGACTATAATTTCCTGAGCTCGGCTCAAGAAATGATGGAAACTGGCTGCCTCAGTTGGCACTTGGCTTCTGTGCTGCCAGAGGCTGGGTGTGCTGGCATGTTTGGATTAGCCTAGAAGGGGTAGTTGT
This sequence comes from Polioptila caerulea, assembly GCA_013397295.1. Lineage (NCBI taxonomy): Eukaryota > Metazoa > Chordata > Aves > Passeriformes > Certhiidae > Polioptila > Polioptila caerulea. Next base: position 318,294 of record VYXF01007458.1, read on the forward strand.
GATTGAAGTTCTCAGGTGATAGTCAGAATAAAATGAACCAAACGATCAACCTGAAATAAATGGTGGCTTTTGGGCATGCTGTCTTTTCAGTGAGTATCGTCCTGCAGTGTGAACAGAAACTTACGTGCTTAACTGAAGTCTTACTTTAACTAGAGCCTGTAACATAAGCTGAACCCTGAATGATGTACTGCATATATAATGAATAATAAAATTTTGTTGCAAGCATACTGATGTTTTGAACTTCTTTAACACAGATGATGAGGATGGTATGGACTGCATGGACAATGAGAGGCGGCCGCATTTCCCCCAGTTTTCCTACTCTGCAAGTGGACGAGAATAACTTCTGTTCTGCTGCTTCACTGTCATCTTAGGTTTATCAGTGAAAATGATTCCTGAACATCACCACCAGTACTAGATACTACTATGATAGCAGGGGCACTTTCAGAGACCATTCCAAATTGAACAAGTTTATCTCCCAAACCTACCTAAAATTCGTTCTGGTTTTGCATGACATATGAGGTTCTCTCTACTCTGCTCTCCTGCTGTTGCTGCTGCCCACAGTCTCAGTATAATAGCAACGTCAAGAAGTTACTAACAGTTTCTTTGAAGGTAGATGACTTGACTTCAGCATCGTACACTTTGTGAACAAGTAGTCATCTATTTTTCCTCACAGTGGAGGCTAAACAAAAGCCGTGTTGGTCCAGCTTACCTTCTTCCAGAAGATGAATCAAAATTGTAATTAGTCTAAACAGACCAGGCGATAACATTTTCTTGCATCTGTTTGTGCTGGTTAGAATGAGGAACCGCAGAGGTGGTGATGTACATATGCAAGGTCTCTGTTAGGCATATCATTACTTGAAGCAGGTCTCTGTCATTAACATCTGGCTGGAATTTGTTTGGGAAATGTTTGAGAGAAGGACTTAATCTGTTGATATATATAAATATATATATATATATTATTTTTTAATTACTGTTGGATACTACAGAAGAAGCAGAAGGGCTGGGCTCACCCAGCCTGCCACTTAGAACTTCCAGGTTCATGTGCAATCATGGAGAATCGAACATTATACATGCAAGAAATGAAGGCATAAAAGCAGCAGTTCAAGTTGTTCAAGGGGTTTTATAATTTGCACCAGATAACATCTTTTTCATGCTTTTCTCTTTCATGATATGCATCACCTCTGATGGCTGAAGAATGTAGACAGGCATAATGGTATTGCTTTTCACCAAAATGTGTGCACCAAGGTAAACAGGTGTTTGCCTTACTTGTTTTTATTTTGAGTTTGTGAATTAGCTTCCTCTCCAGGTGTTTAACTCTGAATATTCTTTTTTTTCCTTTTTTTTTTTTTTTTTTTTTTTTTTTTTTGGTTTTTTTTTTTT
>VYXF01007458.1:319817-350541 GCA_013397295.1 Polioptila caerulea
TGTTGAATTTGCTTCCCCTCCAGGTGTTTAACTCTGAATTTTCTTTTTTTTCCTTTTTTTTTTTTTTTTTTGGTTATACTGCAGTAGTATTTATTTTTAGAGATAAGGTTTGTATGTGTCATGTTTGCAAATGCTGCTACATCTTAGAACAGGCTTATAGCAGTTAATTTTGTAATATATGGAAGGACTGTACAAGCTGAAGGGAATAATGCACTTTTCTCCCATGTGGAAATTTTAACAAGGCTCTGAAATTGTGCATACTGCTTAGAACCAGATTTTTGTGAATGAAATAATGTCTTTTAACAGTTTGGCAGAGGAGGTGGGGATTTCCAACTTCATGTGCCAAAGGGTTAAAAGTGAACAGAAAAAAAAGCTACATCTTGTGCTCCATTTAGGAGAAACATAATGTAAGAGCCTGACAGCACAAGAGAAAATGTCTGTTCTATATGAAGGAATTGCATTTGAACAACGAGACCACAGTGATTACAAGAAAAGCACTTTATTTTAACAATTAAATTAGAAAATTTCTGGGATCAGCCGTTCTCAAGGAAGATTTGCCCTCAACCAAAAGAGTCCCAAAACCCAGCAGGTTATGTGTAACCATGGTACCTGATTGAATTTCAAACATCACAACAAACGCTCCACTGACAGGGAGACGTCTTTCCATTTCCGAAGATCTGTACCTAATCTAACAGAACACGTGCATAAACTTTAGCTTTGATCTTCAGCAATGATAATCTTAATAATAAACCCTTTGGTGCTAGGAGGTGGGGCGTGACACGGTGCAGCGACAGAGCGCGCGCACCCTTGCCGGCGACATCGGGACCCCCCGACTCCGTGGGATTATCATTGGAAGTGGCTCTGCGTTCAGCTCTTGTTAGCTCCCACAAAGACTGTGATATTGCAGAGTATTCCTGGTTGCGTTGTGTGAGTGAGCAGATGAGTCTGAGAGGAGAGATGTTCCTACACAGATGCCTTAGCCTCTTGATGTGGAAAGTTGAGTGCCCAAGCATGAAGCCCACTGCTGGCAGTGCATGTGCTGGGATGGTCAAGGGGTAGATGGGCATTTTAGCAAGGCAGCTAAAGACGCAGAGTAATTTAGACAATTTTTCATGTTTCGTGTTTTATCTTTAGTAATGGATGGATAATCAGATAGAAATATATCATGATGTATATTCTAACTGCATAGGATTTCATTATGTCACCCTGTAACACTAAAGACATGTAGATTTTGTCCCTGTGCAGAGAGAGAGCAGAGCAGCAAATGCGTTGCAGGTCTGTCCTGGACTGGTGGTGTAGAGGTGTCTACACTGACACGGTGAGCGGGTGACTGAAATAACCAACGGGCATTAATGAGTTCTCTGCAAAGATCTTGTACTCACAGACTGAAAGGATGGTGATTCAAAATCTGTGTTACGTGCCTGTGTTTTCTTCCCTATGTTTTCAGCTTGTAATAGCAATAGTTTCTTGGCACAGGGCACTGCCAGCCAGTGGCTGGCTGTGGCTCTGGCCAGTGGCTCCTCGCGGCAGTGACGCCCTGCGCTTTGCTCTCTGCTGCGTAGCCAGGTAGTGCGCGGCTTGCAGGAAGGGCCTGGCAGGGAACTATCTGAAAGCCTTTTAACACATCACGTTGCATTGCATTGTCTGCCTTCTGAAACATCAGTGATCTGGTTTATGATGCAGTCAGCAGCCACCTTGTGCTGCCCAGGCCTGGGGGATTCTGTCTTACCAGTGTTAGAAACATGACAGAGAAATGGACAAGCAGTGCTGAGAGAAATTTTGGAAGCTCTTCTTTTGCTGTCTGCAGCTGTGGTTGGATTTGGACAGGGGGTGGTGGCTGGTTGTCTTGGTGAGCCTTTCGAGCACAGTACTTTTCAGACCTTGACTCCAGCTTGTACTGACTTCCATGACACACAGTATGCCCTCTTGTACTGCAGCCATCTCGGAGGAAATAGGTCATTTCTGTTTGGATTTTGGCAGTTTTGCACACAGCTTCGCTTTCCACACTAACCCATCTTCCAGTACATTCCTGTTGCTTAAAGAACATTTATTCCAGTATTGTTTTACCTTTTTACCTTTTACCTTTTTTTTTTTTCCATCTTTACTTGCAGCTTCTTAAAGCTGACTGTTCTTGCAGGGGCCACGTGCTTCTCCTAGAGTACAAAAGTAAGGTCTTTCCTTACTAACTGCAGGGTCTATATATTACACCTCAATGTACACACTTTGCTGCTACTGTTTGTACTGTCTACAGTAGAATTTCCTTATCTTGCTCCTGGTAGTGCATTACAGGCAAGCATGAAATGTAAAGTATTTATTTAAATAAAAACCTCTAAATTGGTAATTGAATTACCTCCCTGTAGCTTTAGAGTTTGTGACATTTCTTGACCTTGCTAGTTCTTTCATTAGATCCATGCAAGATCTAGTCATATGGTTAAGGATATTAAGCAGACACGACTACAAACCCAAGAAACCGTATTACTGTTGGTCATACTTAAACTGTTTATTTCCTTAAGTATATGACCCACAAGGATGTGAAATAACTACAAGAAACTGTTTTTGTACACTGTACATCCTTAGTATTTTTACACGTATATGATAGGGATGCACATTATTTTCCTTCGTACAGACAGCTTAAATAAAGCACTATGTCAATCTGCTACTTCTGTGTTTTTTAATGCTAATTTGTTCTGGAGGATTGTAAATATATATATATATATGTTCAAGCTTGCCACAGAGGACGTATTTTTTTATATCTGCACATTACTATTAAATATCTTAGAGGATAAAATTCTTTAATTGTTCTGTGTCAGAGAAAGAAAAATGGAAATGAGAAGGCTATATTGCAGATTACAAAAGATTTCTCAAGTTTTGGGTTAAATATTTACTTCATATTTTAAAGTAATTTTATATAGGTTAGATGTTTCAATCCTGAAATGCACAAAGAATTTACTTAATTTCTTCTTACAAGAAAATGTACATCATTATTTTTTTATCACTGTATATATAATGATCTGTGCATGTTTAGTTACAAGTTTTATTTGCTGTGAAGTCCTAGTGATAACTGTAACTCGCTGTGACATATTTCAGATACTGGGTGAACAGTTTCAGCTTGTAAATGATTAAGTTACAGTATTGTCAAAAAAAAAAAAGTTTTTATGACTAAGCAAAATGTATCTGTGCTTTGGACCGAGGCTGTTTCCGTACAGGTGGTTCCTGTTAACTCTATGAGATGTATGTCACTTATAAAAGTAAATTTGGGTTATACTTCTGAAGATATGCTCCTATCAGAACATCCACCATTTAAGTGATTTTCAGCTGATGAAATTCTTGGCCTCCTATCCCACAGCTAGGTGATGTTTGGGCAAGGAGAGGGAAAAAAAGGAAGGTGGGATTTGCAGGGCACTGCAGAATGGGACTCTTTGAAGCCCACGGGCTTGTCCAGGGCTGTTTGAACCAGCCTGGAGGGCTGAGTGTCCCTAAAGCAGTGGGGCATCCGGGCTTTTGGATGGGTTTTCCGTTCTCTGACGTGAATGCTTCTCAGGAATAGAGGTGCTTCATCCAGGTCTCAGGTTTTTTCCTTTTTTTTTCCCCTCCTTTTTTTCCTCCCCTTCCTTGTAATAGGAAAGAGCATCAGGGAGACAGCCATCCAGCAGTTTCATTGATATCAGGATGTTTCAGCGACCAGGACAAAAGTGCAGCAGTGACAGGGCTATCTGGTCAGGCTGCATCCCGTGTTGTGGAATCACACTCTGTGTGCTGACCTGCATTTGATGACTTGCAAACTTTGTAAAACCAAGCATTTAGTCCTTAACTAGAAGCAGGGGAAGGTGAGGAGAAATACGAGACAGGTAGGCCTGATGCTGTAATGACTTTTTAATTGCTACAAAGTAGAGTAACTGCACAGGGGAAGTTATTCCTTGTAGACTCCCAGCAACACAGTAGTTGCACCTATGCCTGGGATGAGTATGAAAAGCTGTATATACTGGCAGCCCAGGACCCTTTGTTGAAATCAGACTCGTTCATGCACGTGGGGGGCTGGCAGTGGGGCTCTGCATGTGGCCACCAGAAACCACCTGGTAGGTGAGGCAAGTCCAGAAAGGTTGAGGGTCCCGCTGTGCTCCAGGGTCTCAGTGAAGCCTAAGTGTCAGGAATAGGTGCCCGAGTTCCTTTGCACACGTAGCCTATAGGAACAGTCTCCTATTTAAACACAGATTTACGCTGTGGAATAATTAAAAAAAAAAATTAAAGTTTGCATTTTCCTACATTTATATATGTATATTCTTAACTGTGTAACCATCTATAAAGTAGTGACACTTAAAAAGCTGTCAGCCTGATTACTGTGAAAATTCTGAGTTTGACTAGAGAGGGCTTTTCTCCAGCAGCCTTTCTTCTCCTTAAGACCTGAGGCCTTTCTCAGCACGCTCAGTGTCATATCTGTGAAGCTGTTCAGGGAAGCAATCAGATGTGTTTGGCAGTTTTATATGGCAGGAAATTGAAATAGGGAGGAAAAATCACTTTGATGTTAGGGCTGTACCACTAATAATTCTTAAAATATAAGGGAAGGAAGGATTGTGTTCCACACCCAATGGTAATTTATTGCATGTGTTGTTACTCTTATTTTTGTTATGTTTTCCATGTTCATGCTGGCTGAAGTAGCTTTATTGCTGGGGAACTGTTCTTCGCGCTTTTTTCACCCCCTTTAACAACTACATTGAAAAAAGTAGATGTAGAAACTTCTTCTTGTGTGTGTAGCTTATCCTACACTGCATAGCAAAATATTCAGGTAAATTCTTTCTCAAACAGTTGAGTATTTGAAAAGTAACCTTAAAAAACATGAGTGCACAGTTAACCAGAAAAAAAGCCCTCCACCTGTACCCTCCAAATGTTCTGAGTTCAATAATTTGAAGCCAAGTTCAGCTGGTGCCCTGAATACGTGCTGGTGGAAAAGTCCAGTTTCACCAGTTCAAGCGTGGAGCCCAGCACCTCTTGTAATGGCTCCTCTGTAATAACCAAGGGCTCCTTTCTCGTAAAGGCCTTGTTCAGTGAATGTTTTAAAGGGGAACCTGACTCATGGAAGTTCCTCCACATTAGGTGGAATATTTCTCAATCTTCTTACATTTTTCTGATTAGTAAGTAGTTGTTGGGGCTCTCACTTTTTATATAAAGTGACAAATATCCTGGTGAATAAAGCTCCCAGGTATATTCTGGTACTGAGTTTGTAAAAAGGAGGGCAGTACATGTGCAGCACTTGCAAACAGCCCCCTTCTTCCTCCTCCCCCTGCACATGCTTTCCCTTGAATTCAGAAGGACAGAACAAGGAACCTAGAGATCCTATTAGGTTTATTGATATTTCAGTCTGTAAATAATATAGACATGTATGTTCAAATATGAAAATAGATTAAAAACATTTTATAAAAATTGTACAAATTATTGACATCCACACCACATAATTGCTGTTAAAACTGGCTTGCAAGCCTGGTCTTTTCAGAAAAGTCTCAGCTGTCGTCCTAGAAAGTTTGGTAGGCTGGTAAGGCTTCAAAATATTTGTGATTCTGTAGTTAAAACCAAATAGAAACCAGCTGAAATTAGCTAGCAAGTGTGCCTGTTTTCTGCAGAGGTGTCTTTCAGCCAGGTGCAGAGCAGACCTGAAAGATAAAAGGAAGAGATGGGTAGTCTGTGTGGCAGTGCCTGTGTTTCTCATTTGTGTCACGTCAGCCTGCAGGCAAGTTCTTAGAAGAGAAACAAAAACTGGTTAAGACTGCAGTAAGGCAGAGTAAACAAGTACAGTTTCAAAGCTTGCACTTCCTGTGGGCCTGCTGTCCTCACCTCTTTCAAAGCTCAGAAGTCTTACAGGTAGCAGGAACAAGAGATACCTGATTTCTGAAAAACAGGATCTCCATGAGCTTCTGACATGGCTCCTGTTTAGCAGTAAATAAGTGAGCTCTTGTTTTGGGGCACGTCTAAGATCCTGCCCCTTCTCCCTTCCAAGAAGAAGATGGCAGGGTTTTGCCAGAGGGTGTTTACTGTGCAGTGTTCAGTGTGTGTCTGGGGTGGGCAGCTGTAGCAAAACAGGAAACTGTTGCCTTGGTGCCGGTAGGAAACCTCTGGTGGGAAGGCTAATTCGCAGTTTTGAAGCTCTTGCATAGCTGTTGTTTGTGCTTCCTCGGTAGCACTTAAGGACTGAATTGAGCAAGACATCAAACTATTGGAGCTGGGGGAGCTACCTCGAATTAAGCCACTGCAGTGCTAAAAATTGAATTTAAGAGATGTACATGACCTCAGAAATAAAAATAAACTTTCTACTTTGGCTGGTTTTGCATTAGAAGACTGAAGGGTTTTGTTTTTTTCCTTCCCCCCTTGGTTGGTTAGGCTGAATTAAAGAAAATTCATGAAGCTGTAATTCATTAAAGTATTAAAGACAGTAACATGGTATTTTTTCCCTCCAAAATACATGCACCAACACCAACTGCTACCATTGTGTCTGTGATCAGTGCAAGGAACTATGGCAATGGAAAGCCTTTGAGCTTAAATTCCACGTCAGTGCCTGGGTAGTGACAACCAGAGGAAACCTACTCTGTGCTGCAGTGACCCTCAGCATTAGAGTATGGGCAGAAGATCATTAGAGTATGGGCAGAAGAAGTGTTTCAGTGAGAAACACTCAGATCCTGAAGAAGTCTCGTGGAAATTTCTGTTGTGGTTGTTTTTCCACACCACAGTTACCCAGTGGTAATGCTTTGTGAGATGCAGAACCTCAGCTTGATTGACGAAGTGGGCAAATCTCCTCCCGACTCCAGCCTGACCTGAACCTCTTAACAAAGCAAGCACCAATCCTATTGGACTCTCTGTACCACACTGTCCAAGGGCCCAAGTATTAAAGCTGTCATTTAAGGTGTGCTGGTCTCTAACAAAATGGGCACAACTGTCACTGTCACATTCAGGTAATTGGTAAATGAGTTGGTTACTGGACAGTCAGGGGTAGGAACCTTTCCGGTCTTAGTTTCTCCTCCTCCCAAGAATATTTTGGTTTTCAGTGCACAGAGCTCTGCAGCACACAGTGCCCAGGTTCCTCTGGACACTCCCTCCCTACCTCAGTGGCATCTGCTTTAAGGGGGTGGTTGGATATTAGATGTACAAGTTGGACGGGTCTGTAGGATGGAACCGCAGATGCCTGAAGGTTTATTTTACTGCTGCCAGCTATACTGGGAAGAGGGAAGAGCAACTGACTTCCTATTTGATTAGAAAGCACTCAGGTGGCTTCAATGCCTCAATCCTCCATTGTAAAACCCAAGGTGGAACTCTCAGGAGGAGGGCTAGGCTCAGCTCCTCAGCTGGTGCCCAGCTTTGTCCAGTAGCCAGACACTGGATGGGATGTACAGGACTCCCACAGCTGCAGATTTGCAAACACTGAGGAGCTGAATACTTGAAGTCTCATGTCAGGGCAGTCAGACATCAAACAGAGGTCTATCTTTATCCCTTCCTGTCATAGTTTAACTTGCATCACTTCTGATTAAACTCCATCCAAGCAGAAGTGAAGATTTTCATCTGCTTAAAAAGCCCTACAACAACATTCACCAGCTCCCATCTGTGGACTGTCACTGGCTGTTACAAACACCTGGCAGAGGCACCATCTTTATGCATTAAGACTACACTAAAACAAAAGCTCTCTCCCAATAACCAAAGCAACCTCCAGGTCTCCTGAGGCTGAGGGCCATGCAAGGATCACCTTGAATCACTTTTGACAGCAGAGATAGATGACCTGCCTGTTTGCTGGAAATAAGGCTCCCTCCCTACTGTAATATATAATAAATTTAAAAAAGCAAACAGGGCACTTGGGAGCACTGCTGCATTAACTGCTGGGACGTCACTGAAAATTCGTGCTGACACAAGAAAGGAATGAAAAGCCCTGCTCCAGAACAGCTGCACTTCTGCCAGAGCCTCCTGCTGAGTGACTGGGGTGAGGAGGGGAACACAGGCACGGGTGAGTGTCCTTTAACTTCCTTTCACAAGGGTGATCAGCTCACAGACACGCTCCCTGTGACAAAGACATCTGTAAGGAGGGAGGAGAGAGCTTTGGTGGCTCAGCCATACGGAGAGCACAGGGGGTGTGTGGGTTCCTGGCCAGGGAGGGGCTGGCTTGCAGGAGATCTTCATGGGGAAGTCAGAGCAGCAGCACAGGATGACAGCCCTGGCTGGAAGTAATCCTCAAGGTCCAAATCCTACCCGTCTGTGCTCTCACTGGCTCAGCTGGCCAGCAACCCCTTCTGGCAGCCAGGGTCTGTGAGGGGATTATCCACCAGGACAAATACTTATTTCTGTCAAACTGATGGACACCAAGGCAGATCCTGCAAGAGAGACGCATCCCAGCTCTCACAAATACACTCCTGCCTGGTGGGGGGTGCTGAAGTTTCCAGCAATCTCTGTTTAGATGGTTTTTTTGCTTTCTGTGTACATTTATTTAGTGTTCTGTATTTCATACCTATATTTCATAGGAGGGCAACTAAATATCTCTTATCCTCCTGCCTTAGGGTGAGTTCCAAAACACATGAGACTTTCAAAAGTAGAAATTCCAAACCTAAGAGTTCAAAAAACTTTCAAAATGAGAGGTGTAAATCCCATAATTAAACTTTGATTACCATTACAAGGTCTGGAATATGCTCATGTGGCCTGTAAAGGAATGCAGCATTACAGCAGGATCAGGTGCTTCTTTTATGATTTCTTCCCATTCACTTTAAAACCCTGAATTTTCCTTACAGTATCAAATGAGTTTTCCAAGAAAAACAGACTCCCAACACACCAGAATGTAGCAAAATTTAAAGACTTTTTTTTTCTTTCTGCTGTCTTTCCCCCCATACAACAAACAACATTAGAAATAAAAACTACAGTGGAAGTAACCTGACTTTTGAAAACAAATCCTATCAAGGCTCAGGGCTTGTTAGGGTTTGTTGACTAGGTCAGCTAGATTGAAGTAAATGATGCAATTTTAAATTCTTTAAACTTTAAAAGTTTAGGAACTCTTACAAGGCAGTAGGAACAGCTATAGCTGTGTTGCACTACTGTAACTCAGACAGCACCATTCCAAATACAAATATTTAGATAATGTTTCTTTCAATGTGACACTAACTGTTATGATTTATTACAAAACCAATTGCAGCCTTTCTGAGGAGATGGGGTGATTCAAGCTTTCTCAGACAGAAAATACTGGAAGCAACAAATCTAAGCATTCCAAATCAAAAGGCAAACACCTAGTCCAGACAAAAAGTACCTGGATTAAATCTGAGATCTTCCAGAAGTTCACACCTGACTAAGAGCTGTACATCCTCCCTTCCCTTCAATTTACATATTTATGATTTTTTTTTTTTAATTCTATTAGGTAAACTTGTCTTCACTATGGAGTGCTTTTCCTTAAACTTTTAAGTGCTTAGAGAGAAAAAATCAAAGCACAAAAAGTTTCAACAGTTTCAAACCCAAAAATGTTTCAAACACTTCCTTCTTCCTTTTGTCTTTAAGTGTTTGCCAGATTCAACTCACATCTGCAAATAGTTTTAGTCGTGCTCTCCTTTCCTTTCCCCCCACTCTATATATAGGATATAGAAAAAAATACCTTCTTCTGCTCATTTCTCTTTATCCATCCAGATTTTTACTTCATTCCATCTGTGTCCTGTTTGAGATCTGCATCCCATTTTTTTTCCTGAAATATGCAACTGCAGTTACTAGAGGCTTATGTTCCAAGATACAATAGCACATTCAGGTTAGTGAATTTTACATCATCTTTAAAAGATTAGGTAATGGTTGGTTGCTTCCACCTCTTCTCCCCCACCCATCCCACAGAGAACCTGCAAAAACTTGGTTAATTATAAAGGAGAATTGTTGGAAAAGTATACAGTAAAATGTGGACTATGAGGTCACTTTAACCTTTGATCAACACTGACTCTGCAATTGTTTGGTTTTAGTATTTATTTCTATACCATTCTAGTTCTATACTACAGGCATCTTTCTGCAAAGAGCTTCCATTTATGGTGAACTGATCTTCAGTTTCCTTAAAACAATTGTCTTATATTCCAAGCAGCTCTTTTGGGCTGAATTCCAGTTCCCAGAGAAGCGATATTGCTTTAAATAGCTGCAAATAGATTTTTAGGGCTCATTTTGTAATAATTTTTTATATCATTCTTCTTTTCTGAGTGTTCTCAACTTAAAAAGTATTCTCTTGAGCACATTTAACTTGTAATGAACATAAAGAAGGCATCTTTTGCCAGTCAAATCTTGATAGAATTGTAATATTTGAATGATTTTTTTCCTCTTTTGTATGATTTTTGCACCTCTGCCCAACTCCATAAAAAACATAATCACTTCCAGATAAAATAGATTATCAATAACAAAATCCCAGTGGACCATGTAATGGATGTTCACATTACCAAGAGTGCTTTTCTTGAAGCAGAAATTTTAATTTCTTTTGGGAACAACAACCTCCTTAACCTCTCTTATAGAGAAAAAACTATGGTTGCCCTAAAATTTGCCAGTAGTTACTACATGCTGATAACCTCACACTGTCATAAGCCACCGAGTTTGTCTACTAGGACAGGAAGTCCTGTAAAACTGAACACATGGACATGATTAGGGGCTTAACAAAGTATGGATTTTATTCTCCTAGGTTAAACACTTACTGACTTCTACAGATAAAAAGCCTACAAAAATAGTATGATTTAAGTACTTGAAAGGTCTAAGCCAATTCATGTTCTGTTTACTGCTAGGTGTGCTACTAGACTAAATTTCCTACACTGAATGTCCTTTTTTACTGTGTTAAGAGAACTCCAGCTATCCTGGGCAAACTCACGAGTTTGAAAGTTAGAAAGTTTGCTTTGTGACTGAATTTGCTTTGTGACTGAGTAAATACACTAATTCAGCCTTGAGTTTGATAATCTGATACTTTTACCGAATACCTCATTCTGTGCTTGTTAGTTCTCTTCCTTTTTCTGAAAAAAAGTGGAAGAAGGGAAAAGAAAAAACCGAGCCCTGCAGTCTTCTCCCTTATTTCCAAAGCACATACTGGCTGACAAACAGAGGCCAAAACAAAAACAACAGAACAGCACATAAGAAGCCACAGCTTCCTAGGGCCCACTGGAAGTAACAGTCAGACCTGCTGGAGAAGCAGTGCTGTGATTAGTGCTCTGACAAGATTGATTGTACATTCACCATTCATATTTGGGTGAATGAATCACAGAATATCTCAAGTTGAAAGAGACCCACTGGGATCATCAAAGCTCAACTAGTGCTCTGCACAGGACAATCCCAAGAGTCTCACCATAAGTGGTTATTGAGCAGCAAAAAAGATACATTACTTTTAAAAATAAAGAGAAAAAAATCACAGCGTGATAGAAGGACTTCAGACAAATGGCAGCAAAATCTCTAAGCAATTATCAACATCAAGTTACTGTTTAAACATGAATGATGTTAAAGAATAGACTTCTCTTTTTTCTGAAAAAGCAACACAAAAATCTTCAGATAAGAAAGCTAGGAACTGTCACTGAGAATAACTTCTGCTTTTTTATCATCACTTGAAAACACTTTTTTCATTTAGTTTAGATTTAACTGAGAGTCAGGTTCAGCTACCTGTCTCTTTCCAACTGCATGAATTTTTATTCTATTTTTAAAAGGCAATGCTGTATTTAAAAGAACAACAGCAACAAAATCCAGTAGTTGAAATCAGACTGCTGGCAGATTTCTCTGCTGAAGCTGCAGAGTATTCCCCTCAGACTTCCTTTTCCTTTGGCACAGTACCTGTGTTCGCAGAAACTGCACCTCTTCTGTAAGCAGGTGCTTCTCTTTGAAGAGCTGATTCTGTTTGCTGAGCAACTCCACTAACTGCAGGGCAGTGGCCTGGCAGTGCTTGTCAAGCTGCTGTAACCTGGAAAAGAAATAGATAAAAGGGTCACTGAGCATCTGAAGTTGGAGTTCACAGAAGAAGCTTTAATGTTTGCACTGGCGGTGGCAGTGCCCAGAGTTCAGGCTGGTGATTGGGCTGAGAGTAAAGTATTACTCCTAGGATGGGCATTAAATGCATTTTCACACTTTAAATTAGCACTTATAAAATTTGGAAGCTTTATGAGGACATGATAGCAATCTGCTTTGCTGTGGCATCAGTAAAGGCTGCAGGACTGCATCGTGACACCTGTAGCTCAGCAAGCTGCACACTCTGTAGCTGCTTCAGTAACTGTCTTCTTGAAACACACAGAGTAGTCCAGATTATAAAACCAAATACCCAAATTCCCTGACAAACTGGACCTGAAGTGACAAAAACTTCTGTTTTCTGTCCACTGCTCTTTGCAAGCTGGTCAATGTCCAAAACTCATTATAGAACATAGCACTTATTTCAAGTAAGCTTAGTGTTAATTAACCATGTCAGCATAGATTCTTTAACAGTGTAACAGGGATTCCTGGGGAAAGATGTAAAGAGCCCATCATTCCAAAGGTCCTCCTCATCAAGGGCTGCAAAACAGAGGGAAAAAGCTGGCAGGTATCAGAAGAAACATGCAGAGGCTTTCTGCTTACACTGGAAGGACAAGTGCCTGAGTTGGGACAAGATTGTTGTAAGACAAGTCAACTGCATATTCATTTCTTTAATCACAAAAGCAGGTATCACTTGTTATTTCTCCAGTGACTCTTTACTACTCCTGGCATCCAGTCAGAAATAATTTCCAACTCACGTGAATTTTACATCAGAACAATATTTTTTAGTAGTTAATCACAGGTAACCATGCAAATTTCAAAAATATTGCTGGACACAAGCCCTAGTGGATTCTGTTGTGAAGCTCTATGCCCTTTCAAATAGACTGCTGTAAATGGGAAAGTCTTTAATTATGGAAATACTCAATTGCACTTTTGTGCTTGTAACTTCACCACCCAGTGTTACATTTACACTGTCTCCTTGAGCAAAGGGAGAAAGATGACACAGGCACTGAGCTGGGTTTGACCAGCAGGCCACAACTTTACCATCTGTATCTCCAGTGCTTGACTACAGGTTTAATAATATTCCAATCTACAATTCTGGGCTACAATGGATGAAAAGGGTGCAATTCTAGTCCGTGCAGATCTGGATCTGTGAATTCCCAAATTCTGTCTGCCAGTCTGCTCTCCCAAAACTGCTGCCAATCTGGCCCTTGGTCCACACACTGGGACTCCCAGCCTGCTCTGGTGTGTTTAGCTCCTGAGGACAGGCTCTGGGCCCTCTCACAGTATCTGCTATTACGTGTGACATGTGCAGCACAGCCACACATTCCCATATGCATTGTATCTGGCCTGCCTGCTGATCTCGTAAATGATTCAAGATGAGAAATGAACAGCTCCACCCACATTCACTGTACTTCCCATATGTTACAACTGCACATCGATGCCTGCCATCATTTTTACAACTGGGTGACAGAACCTTCTGCACATTTTGCTAATACGAGTGAGGGAGGTTGTACGGTCGCCCCGTTCACTTTGGCAACACCACCTACCAGGCAAATGTACTGTGTCCTGAGCATCTGAGTGACCACTGTGTCCTCACCCTTCAGTCTAAATGAGCTTAATTTTTCCACCAAAGTGGCAAGATCTCCCCTTTGGCCTGGCTGTGTTGAAGGACAGGGACTGACTCCATGCTCTGTCATGTTCAAGGCACAAGGTGAAAACGTAGCTCTTGAACCATGTTACATTTGGACCACCCACAGGACAACCTGGCACTACTAAGGAGGAAGTTCCCAGTCAGTGGTAATAACAATACCCTTCAAATAATTTCCCATTAATCACTTTAAACCAAAATCCCTATTTCTACATGGAGGCAAGAAAGAGACAGTTTCATGAGATGGGCGGTTCTATAGAAGGGGAACACAACCAAGGCATCACAAGCTGCAGTGAAAGCTTCAAGGAAAACATTTTGCTCTGATTGTCAGTACTTGGAACTCATAGGCAGCTTTATGTTAGAATGGCTCCAACCTACCTTGCTTTTTAGTGCAGTTACAACATGCAGAAGACTTCACATGGCAGTGAAATTTGGATCTGAGACAAGGCCATACCCCAGGCTAACCAGAAATTAAATGAAAAGGGATAGACAGGGTATTGTTACATTTTGACAGCTATGGCTAGACAATCACTGCAAGACCCTGCAGAAATTAGGTGAAACATCAAACATCAAGCAGAGCTTTGGCACCAAGGTGAATTCCACCTGCAGAATAAACTTCCATTGCATCCAATGCCACAAAGCTGTACAAGCACCCACCATGTTACACTTCCCCTTATGTGTGGCCGACAGATAAAGACAAAAACTGCTTTATTTTCTATAACACATTGCTAAACCAGGAGCACCCACAGGACTCTGGCTGCAAGCTCCCTGCCCTGGGGAATTCAGGCCCACTAATCCATAGGCAATCTGCAATGAAGGTAAAAGCTGATATAACCTGTCAGCTCTCCTCTGGGATTTAATGTTGATTTGAAAGAAATTAATATGCAAGGATCTGTGGGCAGTACCCACTCACCCTGCCGTGGGTATCAGTCAGTCCTTGACATAGTAGAGGCATTAAAAGGTTATTCACTCTTTCAGTATAGTCAGGTTACTGATGTAAAACGTTTTCACTTTACTCCACGGAGCTGGATTTGCTGAAATGGCATGATTGGATTGCAGCAACCTGCAGCAGCTAAATCACCAAATCCAATAATCATGCCGCATTTACTGGCACACATCTTAATTAGGTTTTAATACAAGTAATCTGATAACTACTTCTGGCCAGCCAGAGCGGAGCTGTCAGTGCTGAAAGGGCTGTTGTTGAGCAGCTCGGCCAGCGCGCTGCCGTGGCTGCCTCCCCTCTGCAGCCCCCCATCTGCCAGCTGCCACAGTACCACAGGCCAGCCCATCACCCCAGCAGTGGGTGCCATGACCCCCAGGCATCCCACGGCAAGGGTTGGGGCACCAGCCACCCAGGGGGGCCATCAGCACCAGGGCCACATCTCTGTGGGTGAGGGGGCGCTGGGCCTGGCTCCTGCTGCCCCCCAAAATGACTGAAACCAACACCACGAGCATACCTCACTGTGCAGCAAACTGCCTTTAAAATGCATTTGTCCTGTCAGGGCAAGAGTGTCAAGCTACAAGTTTCTAAGGTTGTTCCTGCATTGCTCAGATGCCTGTGAGAGATACAATGATCAGAGGTGGTTCCTGGTTCTGGGTGGGAAAACCAACGACCACGTTGGAGACCTCTGCTATGCAGAGGTGCAACTGAAGGATGATCACTGTGGTGGTCACACTTAGCTCCTGACACAGATAGATCAGGCACTACTTAAGGTCATCTCCTGCTGAATCCAAATCAGTGACCAGGCTTGCTTTGCCTGTAGGATGATCTTGGTGCCAGACTTGCTGCCATCAAAGAGCTAAGGTGTATGACTGGTGCTCATGGTGAGCTTATTTCTGCAGCCACAACTGCCCCAGCTGCTGTCACTCTCCACCCCTCTCATGGGCATGGTAGGACAGGTCTCCTCTGCTTTCTTTCCACCTCAACTCTGCTACGTTTCTGTTTTCCCTTTTCATAGCAGAAGTGATGTTGTTGTTTTCATTAAGACAGACAAATTTATGTTCACTACCTCTTTGTATCTTGAATCAGCTCTGTGAACAACTAGGACGTTGAAACCAACAATAAAATTAGTACTCATGTGAGAAACTTGCATCTTCACTGTGGTTTACAGCACTGATAAATTCACACAGTAAATTTTGAGGTAAAAAAAATAGTCTACGAATTTAGAAAGGCAGACAAATAGTAAATCAAACCCCAAAGTTTCACTGGTGTCCTAAATTACTTAAGATCTTGACCCATAGATCAGTGCCTTGAAACAACCTTAAGTGATGAACATCTCAGAGAAGCCCCCACATGTTCCTAAAATTTAAACAGGAATATCTATACATACAACCTATCCTTACCTGAACTGCATTCTCCCATCTAGCTTCAAAAGCAAAACACTATGATGCACCTTTCTCATGTTAATGAAATTAAAAAAGCATAAGAGGAAAATCACACAGACCAAAAAGCCACCCTGTAAGAGTGAGTAAGAGCTAAGGGTAGTGAATAAGCCTCCTAATTTCTGTCACACTGGAAGTCATGACTCCTAACAGGACACAGGGAGACAGTTTAGGGCATATTAAAAGAAGTTTTCATGGAATTTGCCACCCTCTGGAATCCCTATCAGACTTCTGTTGCCACAAAAAGGCCAAGACTGTCATTTGCTCAGGCAAAGCAGATCTACACCACTTCTAGCTTAGTAAGGTAAGCACTTGCCCACGCTACAGGCAGAACAAAGTCATCTAGCTGATGTTAACAGATGGTAACTAGAAGTTAATATCCCTTGCAGTTTGGAACTGGATACCTAAGAAGCAAATGTCCACATTTCACCATGAACCCCTTGACCTAGGTGGCTTTGGGTCACTCAGTCTTCTTGCCTTTTTTTCTTTGTTTTTGGTACCTATTGGGTAACATCTAAATTTGTTTTTACTGAAGACGCTCTCAATTTTTCCACATTCTTTTAAGTGTCTATAGTATATAATCTCCAATAAGAAGACAATGTTCACATGCCACAACCACACTTGCAAATAGGTTTAATTAAAAGTTTACATAGGAGCTTCCCCTTTGTTTCAGATGTCACCACTGACTATTAGAATATGTCTTCACTTCCACAGCTGGCCCACCAGGTTAAACAAATAGATCATGTAGGAAACATGAGTCTGGATCTATTCCTGGCCTTCTAATAGCTCATGTCTAGCATGCTGAAGAGAACATTATCAGCCTGCTCTTCAGTAGGGGGGTGTAGCAGCTGGCTTCACTGCTGTGATGGCCACTTTTAGCCCTACTGGGTTTTGACAGGAAGGAAACAATGAAAGAGAGTGTACAGCAGGCTGGAAAAGATATGGGTGAAAGCTTCACTAATGTCTATTTGTGTCCGAAGCTCCTGGCTGAAGATGAGGCTTTTCCTCCTTTAAAGGAATACAAAATAGTAAGACTGTCAATAGGAATATAAACTCTGGATCAGGTTTGCTCTAGAGAAGAAATAGTTTTGGTTACTATTTATGCTTTTAGTTGACAAGTATGAAGTCAAACAATTCTCCAGATCATTCAGGGTAGTAATTTAAAATGCTGTAAAATACTTTAGGAAGAAAAAAAAAAAAAAAAAAAAGGGGGCAGGCCTCAAAGCAATGTTACAAAAATATATTGAACTGTATAGTTAAACGCTACATTTTTTTGTTTTTTAAAAGATGTTCAGCTCTCTGATTTTGTTATGTGCCAGACAGAACAGATTTTGCACTATTTCTCAATCATAACGGTAGGAGACACCTATTCCACTAAGATATCAAAAGTGGTATCCTTGTATTACTGAACTAATTTTCCTCTGTTTGTGTCACTAATTACAACAGTTTTTGTGGCTGGCTCACTTTTTATAAACATGTGTTTGATTTCCCCTACTGCTTACTCCAATTCCTCTTATTTCATTTATTACCAGACAAACCTGAACCTGTACAAACTGCTAGCTGGTGTCCACATAAAGAAATCACTGCATTCAAGCTGGAGACACTGAGAATTTTTAATGCAATCTGCCCAATCTGAACTCTTTCCTTCACAAATACTTTGCCTTTAAAAAGAAATTCTCAGCATGAACCTCATCAGAGGCGACATGTAACAGACAGTACATGTGGTGTCTGGGCAGGCAGCAGAGAATTGAAAAAGAAGTCTTCACTTTTTCTATCCCATGGCATGTGCAGAATGTACATGTGGCCCAAGCTGACATCAGGCATTTGAAGCAAAAAACCTGCTAAAAGGATCAGCTTCTGCTAATTTAGTTTGTCAGATATTGTCTTAATTAAAAAAAACTACCGCTAGAAAGGGCAGTGCAGCTGAGCTACAACTGCTTCAGTTGTTCTGACAGTGGCAATTGAAGGCAAACAGAGCAGCTTTGGGTTCAGCCCTGCTGTCCTCACCCAGCCCAGATCCTGGCTGCAACCAGCAAGGGCGGCAGCCACTGAGGTACTGAGCATAAACCTTCTGTTTGTTCCCCAGCTATCAGCACCTGTGTTTGAAAGGTCAAATGTTTCTGCCTAGTGACCTTGCACATGAGAGGCCAATAGTGCTGGGTACAGTCCTTCTCATTTGGTTAGCTGCAAGGGAGTCATTTCCAAAGTTCCAGGACAATGTATCACAGTCCAAGGCTGCTACGGTACATAGTTTGACCACTGTGAAAATAAACTCTAAAAATGTCAAACACAAAGTGTTAAATATCTCTGGAGGTGTCACTTGTTAGTTTTGTTGTTTAATTCCCATTACCCTTATTTTTGACTCTAGAGGTGCCCCTTCCTCCAGTTCATTTCAAACAAATGATTTTGCCCTTAAGCTCTGGCAGGTAACACACATTTGCTTATTTTTCTCGGTTCAAAGAGGGTTATTGTGGTTTGCATAAGTCACAGTCAAACTAATGATAGTTGAAGGATTTGTACAGAGTTTAGTTTTATGCTTGTGACACAGAAAAGGAGGAATATGACTTATATTGGTGACAGATTATTTTTTTCTGTGCAGCATATTCAGAGAGATGTCTTACATACAAGGGCCCGTTGCTCTCCATCCACACAGAGCAGATTGCTTCCATTTGAGAGCTTAGCTCAAGATTGGCCTACTCCCCTTCTATTACAGCTCTAATTTCCAAACTTACTCTTCCTAGGAAACAAAAGGGAGAATAGGGACACATACGGAATAAGGATCTATGGAATGGCTGGGAAGGAGGTCAAGGTGGGCAGAGGAACATAGGATGTGCGTGAGAGTTGGGAAAGATCTGTGCTCAAGATAAGCATGGATACACCCAAGGGACCTGAGGAGGGTTCAGCCTCTGTTTGCGCTGGCTGGCCAAGCAAGCCAGCTCCCACCTCACAGGGAGCTGCTGCTGGCACGCAACACAGCACTTTGGAGCAGGGCTGTAGCACCTGGGGCCAGCCCCATTCTCCCCACATTCCCCAGTACACCCAAAAACCAGGTCTGCCTAGACTGGAGGGAGCCACAGCATCAAGGAAACACCACGGGGGGTGTAACAGAGGACTAAAGATAAGGAAAATGGTAATTTTGCATTGAGAAGGGCTGAAAGGAAAGCAGTTTCCTCCTGAGAAACCACAAGTTGTTTTAGAAAAATGAAAGGAGCTGGAGAATCTGACAGTATTGTCAGCCCACTTTCATTGAGGCTCAGCTCCTGTGAATAGAGTCCACTTGGCGTTTTGTTTTGTACTAAATTTTAAACAGTGAAGTGGCATGTGAAGTTAGTGAAACCTGCAATTTCTTAGCAACACTGAAGGGAAGGATCTCACAGAAAATACATAAAAATGTATTAGTACATTATAGACAGCATTACACTCTCTGTAAGAGTGGCTATTTTGTAATTTATATGTGCATTAGTCCAACTGTGCTTTAATTTACTGCAAGGTGAACTTATTCATTGCTATGAAATAAGGGAATTTCATTGCTGCTTTAGAGGCAAATATCATTTCAGTTATCTTCAGGAAGACCATTAACCCCTCCACAATAAAGAATATGACTGCAAGGAGGCAGTTTGGAGATGAGTATCAACACACCCAGATCACAGGCAGTGCAAAGGGTCAATTATGCCTTTCTGGTGACAGAAGCTTAGCTTGTGGATGAGAACAGCAGCTCTAGAGTCCCTGCAATAGCAGCACGGGGCTATTGTGGTCAGCAATACCACACAAAAGGAGCACAGAGGTGGCTCCAGCCCGGCTCTCCCAAGCCACAGCTCAGCACATCAGTCAGCGGTCACTGGACCCGTCACAGACATCCCAGCTTGGTGAGACCACCAGCACCTTCCAGCAGAAGGACTCCTGTCCACAACTGCACATGTGCATGCACAGACTCTTCTGCTGCCACCACATTTTAATTACAGCGAAAAAATCTAGCAAAAATACCAGCTTTTTCTTTGCTACAAGTTAAAATAAATGTTAGTGGCTTTCTTGACACATGTTCAATGTAACTATATGAGAAGAATACTTTTCCCCTTGGGTTACAGCAAAAGGTCTTGCTTAGTTTTGTTAGGTAAATTATGCTTTTCTCATATTACTTCCCCATGTTCTCATCTTTCAGTGGGTAAGCAGTGGCAACTTTTATGAAGTAAGCATTTAAACAAGCAAGCTTAGAAGTCTTGATATACTTTTGGAAACATTCTCACTTACATAAATGAAAATTAACTGCCTTAAATCACTAGTAGTAAATTAAGAAAACAAAGTTATGTATCTTTGTTCAAAAATAAACCATGGTGTTTGTTCTTTTAAGGAGGGATAGAGAAGATAAACACACAAAATGAGAACAAGAGATCCACCTGCTATCAGTCAATTACTGTCTCTGTAGATGTGGCAACCTCTGATAGCATTGCTGCAGCACAAATTCATCATTACTTAAAATTTCTTAGAAGCCCAGGAAAAATGCACAATTCTCTGTTGGTGAACTCAGACATGAACACGGGGCAGAAAGCAGCCGGGGTTTCTGAAAGGCAGCGAAAGCTCAGCAGGTGCCCCAGGAGAGCCCAAGGTCCCTGCTGGGGCTCACTGGTCTGACTCTGCTCCTCCTCAGCAGCCATCACAAGAGCCTTCCAGGGAGATGCTGGTGGTCTTGGCACCACTCCTGGTGGACAACTGTCCACCTCACACCTGGCTCAGCCTTGGCTGAGGCGAGGTAATGAACAGGCCGACAAAATGAACCCAAGCCTCTCTCCCGAGGGAGGCTACTTTTGATCAGTGTGGAGCAACATATGCAGGCTTGAGCAGGGGGGCACACAAGCAGCTCAGGAAAAAGCGTGCGCTGCTGTAACTAAACTGCAGATTAAGCTGAGTACTGCTGTTTCCTAAGCTCCAGATAAGGAGCCTTCTGGAGAGCATGGAAAAAAATTAAAGAGAAATAAGAACGGTAATTGTAATTTTACTTTTAAATTATTGTGAATCTAGGCTATATTACAGTAGCATTTGTCCCAGTTTAAGATAGCGTATTTTTCAGCAAAGATTCTCAGTAGGGAAGATGCTTCTGTAGTTAATGGTTTGTTTCTAATGTCTCTGAAACCATAACATTACCTGCTCAGCAAGTATTTACCTACAAATGAATGTCTGGGTGTCCCTCATGTTATCTCCTTACATAAAAATTGTGATATTGGGATCATAGTGTACTTAAAATCTCTTCAAATAAAATAATCCTAATTATTGAACTTCTGTACTGCGGCATCAGGGTTTAATTTTGTTTGAAACAAATGTTATCAAGGAGAAAAAAACTGCATTTACAGGTCTACTAAGAGGCTTGATTTCACTGAAAAATAGAGGAATTTAGAGCTCTATTGTGTGACAGTAGAGAAATGACTAAAATCTATTTCTGTTACAGATCTGGACACAACAGCTTTCATTCTGATCCAGAATAATTCCTATGAGACGTAATGTGAACTACAGACTCCTGTAAAGCACACAAAACCCCATGAAATGCCCAGTCTTGTGTTGCTAAAAACTAAAGGAGTTCCACCTTTAATAGAAGCAGGCCCCTTGTTTGCATAAAGAGCACCTTGTCAAAAAAAATACAAATGCCGAGCTGGTACATTATAGCCACAAGCACAATAGCCCCACTCTTTTTAACTAAGCAAATCCCAGAGAGAGCTGTTTTCCCCCAAAATCTGGGCATCAGCTCCAAATTCAGTGAACTGATGTCTCAAAGTGTTCACGAAGGATGCGGGAAATTTGCAGAGGGGCACGAGCTTTTCATCTCATAGAGAAGGGAACTGTATGTTTTCATTGTAAAAAATGAGAGTGTGAAAAAATCCTAAGCACACAATAGCTCTCTTTCAAGTATAAAGTTCAGAATTACATCTCCCAAGTTTCCTGTACGTTAAAAGGAGAACACATAATAATGATCTAAAAATCCTTCACAAAAAACCAACAAGCAAGGATGAAGCAGTACTCGCCTGGGGGCCAATTGCCTCTCCAGCAGCGGTAAGGCTGTTACTAGGCTTGCAGTACCATTTGTTCCATTACACAATCTCCTGAAGCCTTTTACAGAGAGCTAAAACAACTGCCTGTACCAACACGACACATGGCTTTCCATCCCGACTCTTTGCTAATCCAGACGCTCCAACCATCTTTCTTTAAGATGCCATATGGTTGGCAGAAGCCTGTAGATCTAGCAGCACATCTGCTTGTATGTTACTTCTCCCCTCCAACTCCCCCCTCCACACCACAAAAGAGAGAGCAAATAATTATTTTACATGTAACCAATTAGACTGCATTTAAAGAGGACGGGGATTATTTAGCTGTAGATATTTTAAAAATATAGATTGTCGCAGAAGATCATTTGTCTCTCAGTGATTTGGGAAATACAGAGAAACAAAACAAAGAAAGGAAAGGCACATGGGCAAAAACGATTGCTGCATTTGAATTATTTAAATGACTGCCATTCAGACCTTATGCCCGAAGATTTATTTCCCACATTAGTGTGCTCTCTGCTTTTGTCAGAGGTGAATCAGACAAGCAGACTAGGAAACTATAATACACCAAACCATGCTTTGTTAAGCAAGCAGAGTGAGTCTGTATGCTAATGACTCTGCAGGAATACACTGACACACTGATTTTTTTGGTGTGATGAGCAAAGATTATTGACACCATAAAAATCCTGGTTGCACTGGCATGCAGGCATCCAGGTTATCTCCTTAGAATCCAGACGCCAAGCAAGACAAGCTGCAAATATAATTTTGTTTGTGATGAGTTATCATTTGTCCATTTATGACATAATGGACTGTAACAAAAAGAAAATATACACTTTGGATCCTGAAATTTAAAAAAAAAAAAAAAGAAAAAAAGAACCTAGAAATCATAAATAAATGTTCCTATAAAACTCCCACTGACCACCCTGTGATGAATAACCATCTTAGTTAACGAAGGACAGGCAGAGATAGAAATATATAAGGACAGGCAGAGATAGAAATATATCAGGACAGCCTGCACAATGTTGCAGTTCTGTCTGCTGACAATTTGCAGCACCTTTTGTTCAGAAACACTATTTCCTCAAACTTTTCCTACATCACTAAAATAAGACATCAAAGAGATAAAAGATAACATGTCTACCTCAAATGCTGCTCACATGAATTGTTCGTGCAATTATCTGTGAAGCAGTTTGGAGCATAGGAACATGCAGCACATGTGTCTGTTCTAGCAATTCCAGAAGAACAGAAACTAAACATGTATTTGCTCCAAACAGTCTCCCTGCACCAAGGCTCCATTGCAATGTGCACAGAACGTTCCTTTGCCATCATAAAAACAGTTTTCCCTACAATATGGGAATGCTTGTGTTCAACTACACAGTGAACAAATTGTTTTTCCCCTCAGCTATTTAGGAGTTAGAGTTCCCACACAAATGATGGGGAGACTGCATCCTGTCCTCACAGAAAGAGCCGACCAATGCTGAAGGTTTGGTTGAAACCAGCATTTTTGAAGACAAAGCTTCCAAGGTTTCCAAGCTGTTTGCTATGGGCTAGTGCTTTCCTTTCCCCTAGTACTCTCTGTCTCAAGACTATTTAAAATTTCATCAACATTGCTTTGAATAGTTTTATTCAAAACTAAAATTAAAAAGACAATTTCTCCTCCAATAATTAAATTCTTTTCTCTCTTTTTCTTAAGAAAAAGATGACAGAAGTTCAAAACACACTTGTATTTCAAAATTTAAAATGTGGCAATGTATTCAATGACGTAGCAATTTAGCTCAGTTTAGATTTGATAGGGCTTGATTTTTCAGTTATAATAAAGAACTACATAAAGGGTAATTACAGTAACAAGAAATATTTATAACTACAGATTAAGATTTCAGTTAGTTCTATGCATAATGTTCAAGAATACTAACTATGAAATTATCCCAAAATATGAATAATAAAATTTTAAAAAGCCCCTCCCTAGCCTCTTGAGTTACTTTCTATGTTTCACCCATATTTCTGATCATTAACCAATTTTCATTTCAAGTATTAATGCCCAGGCTTGGCCCACTCACTCCAACCCTAGAGGACTCTGGGCAATGAGAGAGAAAATTATTTTCAATTATCTGATTGCACGTATTCACTTCCTTTATTTTCCTAGATGAGGAGTGTCTGTGTGTGTCTGCATTTTCCTCAAAGATTCTTAGTAACTCAGTAGCACTTAGGGTTGAAAAACACCTGTTTTACCCACTGTGTTGCTTTGGATAGCAAAGCAATAATCAACCCAGCAGGATGTCTCCTGAACTGGTCAGGTCAAACCCAATTGTCTGTGGCCACATTTGGTATGTCTGTGCACATCAGCTGTGACTGAAGTTCCAGAGGAAGGTGTGCTTGGAGAGCTGTCTCAGACTCCCTCGCCCCATCCCAATCCCTCACCAGCAGCATCCAGAGCTGCCCTCCTTTCAGGAAGAGTCTGTGCAAGCATCAGAAACAGACTTTGAGAACTGGCAGGCCTGGCCAACAGAAGACCTTTGCACATGTGAAACATGAATTTGATTAGGCACTTCAGAATTTCTACTTACTTTTTAGGCAAAAAGTATGGTTTTAGATTTAGATATGAGAGAGGAAATTAACTTTGTGTATGTGCTATGACTTCTTGTTCAAGAACAGGTGAATAAAGGAACCATGTGTGAAGTCTTCACCAAGAACTGCAGCAAACTGACTTCTGTAGAAATAATGAAAATGCTGCACTATTTCTTATTGCTTGCAGGCTAAGAAAAAAAGAAATATATAGTTTATTCTCTTGACAAGCAAGGGAAAATTATGAAGGGTGCACAGTATGTCCAAAGTGTCTCCCTTGACTGCAGAATGCAACTGAACTGCTGCTTACCCACGGCCACCAATAATGATTTCCAGTAGAAAGTGCCCATAGGTTCACTGGATTGCAGTTTGGAACACTTAAGAACAGGCGGGGTCTGATGAAGACTCTGCTACCATATCTTGATCAGATCTTTTCGGGTTTGTTTGGGAATGTGAGGTGTTGAGTGAGGTTTTAAAAAGTTTGTAAAGAAATGATAGTTCTTATTATATGTAATAATAATGATTATAAAAAAAGCTTTAAAGCTTCCTGTATTCATGTTCTAGGTATACCTGAAATGTTTGCTATAATAATTGTAAATAATTTACCCAGTTTTATTGGGCACCTCACCTGTAAGTTGTAGAAGCAACAGAATTTCTACAGTGATTTGTAGAAATGATAGAATGCTTTTCCTCTTTTGAGACAAAGAGAAACAGAGAATTGAAAGCAAAACCCCTTTAATCTGAAAAGGACTACATGGGGAAGTGAGGATATTAGCAAGGGAATGGATTTCTTCATGAAATAACCACATGAACTCCCTTAGACATCCATTATCGAAACAGAAAATATGGAATCACTACACTGAAAAATTACATCACTTCATACTGGCATTTTAAATTTTGTGGCTCCTGTTTTAGTATTATTTCTAGTCCTTGATGGTGACTTCATGTACTTAATTTTAAGAATAAAATAAGAAAATGTGCCTTAAAGGGAAAATAAGTAACCAATCGGGTATCTGAAAGACTTCAATTAACATTTTGACAAGTTTCATGGTATGCAAACTACTCTAACATACATCAGTTTTTATTAAACTCCTTGAAAATGAGAAAGCAAATAAACTACAAAAATGTCCAATTTGCTCTGTAGTACTAAAGTTCCAAATTTCTACAAGTGTCAGCTCTGGAACCATTTTTTTGGCCCCTAAAGTTTGCCTTCCTCATCTGACACACACACAGATCCTGGGAGTATTCAGCCTCCACACTGCAGTTTGTAACACATCAAGTGCACATGAACAATATATGCCCTGATGAATTATTTCTTATTCAATAATGACATGTAATTTACCATATACAACTATTGTGACCTCTTACTGCAAGCTTCACTTGCACTCATTTCTACAGCTTTTTAGCATTTTGATTTCTGAAATTTTACTTGCAATCTGATGTCTCTGCCACCACAGCATTGTTATAATCAAAATTAATAGGCCAAGATTCTAAAATTAAATTCTGATCTGAAAGGTACATTTGAACATTTGGGGATCTCTCTTCAGATGCTGACAGGGAGACAAGTGAGCGGATGTACAGAGAATCTGGATATATGGTTCACATATGGGCCTAACAAGAGCAATCTCTTCATATAAAGACACTATTTCTCATGCTAAGTCTACCTTGTTTTCTAATCTCAGCTGAAAGGAATGTTGGAATCTGGGACAGTTTTCCACATCAGAGTCTGTTATTTAACTGTCTGATGTCAGAATTATTGTGTTCTCACAAAACCTCTGTAGTTTGGGGCTGTTGTTTTGCTGGATTTTGGGTGTTGTTTAGGACTACCAATGCTACATCCTCTTAGGAAATCTTATCCTTCTTGGTTATTTTTTCATCCAAAGCACCCTGAAATTCAGGTACCCCAACTGATACAGGATTTTTTATTTTTTGTGTTTTTTTTCAGAGTGGTATTAGAACTGTGAGGTTACCCCTGATTCAAGAAGCCTGGTATTTGGTATTGCCAAGTACTGCATTTTTTTAAGCACAAGTCCTTCATCTGAGTCTAGATCCAAAAATACAGGTCCCAAGCACACTAGTTGTCATCTGTGGCTTCCTTTTGTACAGCACAGAATCCAGTATGTCAGCACAAGACAAAAGCACTGAGTAGGAAGAAGAAGAAAACAAATCTTGATTGCTAAGATAGCCTGTCATGTAGTAAATGTTTGTGTGGAGCCACACACCATATGACCCAAAGGCTCAGAAAGCTACATCTAGGCTAAAAAAAAAGAACAGTAAAAAGGAAATCCAGTTGCAAATATGGAGAAGGTAGGACATGGATCATTGCTCATTGTGGGGAATCTTTTACTTTACTCCAATCAACATACCGCTGTACCTGAGGTACCTGAGGTACAAAACTTTGCTCAAACAGATTTGGAAGAAAAACACCAACATTCATTAATGCCTATAACTCATAAAAAGCAATCATTTCACAGCTCTATCTCAGAAGATGTTAGAAAAGATCACTACGGTACTAAATCCACACAGCCCAGAGATGCCCTGAATCCAGCAATGTCAGGATCTGCAGCACAGCATGGGTAAAATTGAAACACAATGCTTGGAGAAAAACAGCCATAGTTCCCAACAAAGTGCTGAGAAGTCTCTGTTGGCTGCCACAGCTCAAAGCAATAATAGGATTGGGAAATGACCAGAACTCACATTTAATGGATTTAAATAACTGAGTAAAATCAAACACAGCAGCACCTCCAAGCTGTGCAATCCCAAGCAACAACTTCGAGAAAAAAAAGCACTGGAACACAGAATAGAACATGTGAATGTGCGAGGTACTATCTAAGCTTGCCTCAATTTAAGGAAAGTCCTCAGACAAGGAGGCTAAAGGCAAAAGTTGCCTCTTAAGGCTGTGAAATTATTTTGCAGTTAAGTCATTATAGCAACAAAAGGGCTTGAAGGTTTGCAGGTACCTGAAAGTCACAGGGTTCACAGACCATTCTTCATTTAGTTCCCCATGATCAAAAGAAATGAAAAATTCTTTTTCATTCAGGGACCTAATTAGGATGGTAATTGGAAAAAATCCCAAACCATCACATTTGACAATTAGAACCTATGTGTTTACACCCAGACTCTTTTGTAGCATATTGTCAAGAGAAAACTAAGTAAACCGAACAAAGTACTCCACCTCACCTAGCCGGGGTCTGAACTTGATTCCAAGTTTTGAAGGAGGCCAAGTCTTTTGAGGAAACTCAGCCAGCAATTCAGGCAAAGATTTCTTCAAAGGAAAAAAAAAAGCTTGATTTTTTTCCCCCTTTTCTTTGTCCTTCTCTTTTCTTTTTAAATACAAGCTACATCTCCGATTTGTGAACACAGTTTTGAAAGGACGGGAGGAAACACCATTACAAATAGCAAGCAAAGCTTTCAGTTTATGAATCTACTAATTCATCCATGAAATATCCAGGTTGCCTTCATCATCATTTCCAAAACACCATATTATATAAGGTAACAATGGAATACTAGGTTGGTCTGTTTCCCATATTTTTAGTTGGCTCAGCTGGGAAGTGAATACAGGCTATTGCCCCAGGATGAGTGAATAATTTAACTCAAATGCAATTTTGCACAAAATTACTTTCTTTCAAAACTGAAAAAAAAAAAAAAAAAAAAAAGAAGAAGCCTAGCTAGTCAGACTCCTTGTTAAACATAAGAAATTGAGTCCCGTCTCCCACCCAAGTAAACTAGTATAATTCACAAAGTTTAGTTCACAGTGTTGCTGTTAAATCAGGGAGGAATAAATCTTGACATCAAAACACCAAGTTTTTCCGTGATAGAGAGAAAATCACCCCTACAAAAAGTGTGAAGCACAAAACTTCGGCATTACATCTCAGACAGTTCTGCAGTGGTCTGGTTGAAATCTCTGCTCAGGAGTAAAATTTATGCTGAAATAGATGCAAGACAAAAATCCCCAAATCGTAGACCGATAATTTAGAAGAGGTCTGTTGCATGTGGAAATGGTTTTGATCTTCAGATCATAAACTCCTGGAGGCACAGATCTTCTTTAATTACATGACTACAAAGCACCATGTGTTTCCATTATGCTATTTAAATAATAGATTTAATTTGAATTTACATTTGTTGATGTAAACATTACTGACTGTAACATTACCCTGCAATCTGATGCAGAAAGTCACTGAAGTATTAGAAAAAAATTCCTTCCCAAAAAGATTACAAAGGAAAAAATCCCCAACTGTGCTATTAGAAAATATGAATAGAAATTAGCTAAATAGAACAGAATAAATTTTAGTGGAACAGAAATTTTAGGATGATATTTTCACACAAACAACACTAACATCTCAAGTAATTCTAATTTCTAATTCTGCTCTACAGTTATCTGTTGTGTTTATGGCACCAAATGAATTCAGATGTTTCCAGCAGCCAAAGTTCCACTGATTATTAAAAGGAAAGAAAATAGCATGGGAAGGATCACTCATTTATCTTGCAACACTGCCTTAACCAAAGTGCAACTGGGGGACTCTGCTAATGAATTTAACTATCAGGATGCTAATCAGTTCTGGTTTTTACCAAAATTAATTTAACCTCTGTTTTTGCATAAATAATCCCTGTTGTTTAAAACTTTGGGGCTGCTTCTGTACTTCGGGGTGGGGGGGGCTCAAATGAAACAGGGTGTGCTGGGTCCAGAGATAATTCACTGAAGAACAGCTCAGAAGCATTTGAATACAGTAATAGAGAATAAGCTTTTCCCTTGCACTGTTAACAGAAAAAAACCCAAACCAAAACAGCCTACCCAAAAAACCAGAGCTCACTATTGCTGGATAAAAAGGATTTTAGTTTTGTATAAATGACCTGCAAGCACTTCTAACAGATGCTATAATTGTCCATTTGAGAGAACCTAGGCTAAAAGACGAAAAACATCTATGTACCATAAAGATGGAATGTACTGGTCAGTTTATGCCATGATGGTATAAAAAAAATTATTACAAATTGTGAAACTTGCAGATTATATCTAATCATAGTATCAGCATTAATAATAACAACAACTAAGTCTAAAATTTGCCAAAACAGGGGCACAGTTGAAAGTGGGAGCAGACAGTAAGACAGAGAAAAAGTAATAACATTCTCTGAAGATTGTACTGGCTTTCTGTTCTGAACATATAACTCACAAGACAACTGAGCAAAAAAGTAAAATGCATGAAAAATTTTGAATAAGCAGAGGTTTTTGTTCACTGTGTGCATCCAAAATATATGTATTTTTCAGAAGATCCAAAAATCTTCAGAATTTTTCCAGAAAATATTCCCTCCACATGTAGTGTTGGAATACCTAAAATTACCTTAAACATGAGAAAAACATAACATGGTAAAGGGAAAAGAATACAAAAGAATACACTGGTGCCTTAGTTTTTGTATTTTGTCTTTGAAGTTTTTATCTTTTTCTATGTTACTTGATGTTTTTTTGGCTGGTAGTATGTGAGCCCTCTAATCCATTCTTTCTTTTCCCTTTGTCCTTACACTAACCTGTAGAAGGAATGAGTGGAAATATAAGGCCTTCTGTCTGTTCTAAAAGACTCATAGAGAGAAAAAAAAATTAAATCCTGGATGTAAGTAAAAAGATGATGGGCAGACAAAAACCAAGTAAGTATTTAAGTGCTAAGTTTGAAAAAAGACCCCTGATTAGATCCAGATCACCATAAACAGTCCCAGCAGTGGGGGAACACTCAACACTGTAGATGAAGGATCAACAGGAATTCCCAGAATCTTGGGGTTTTGATCACATCTTTAACAAATGCACATACTTATGGCAAGGTACTCTGAGATGCAAAAATTTAATTTAAAAAATATGAGAAAAGCATAATATTGACAACTTTCTTAATGCTTTGCACGTTGCAAAGACAATCACTAGAACTTGTTTTGCTCTTGATGTTGTTCACTTCTCCATCCCCAAATCTCAACTGTGCAACTCCCAAAGAAGATCAAACTCTTTGTAAAAACCTGATTTCTTTCACCTACTTGCAGATTTGAAATGATGTTTGGAAAAAAATGCAGTGAATCTGTCAAAATTGCTGTTCATGAGAGTACAGGCCTCCCACTTAAACTTACAGCAGCTACCTAAATGATTTTAAGAGGAACTGACCATTTCCAATATGTAACACATAAA
>VYXF01007458.1:350574-363795 GCA_013397295.1 Polioptila caerulea
AGAGTACAGGCCTCCCATTTCAACTTACAGCTACCTAAATGATTTTTAGAGGAACTGACCATTTCCAATATGTAACACATAAATCTCTCCTTTTGGAGAATAGGGAAAAAAATCAGCTAAAGTTTCTTGAAAAACTGTGTTGGTAAATGTACATTTTCCATCAGATGTGTGTTATAAAAACTGGATGATCAAGCCCTAGACACTATTTTTAAAATATCAGCTCAGACATTAATAGGACTTTAAGGAATTATCACAATATATTTACAATAAAAACAGTGGTTCTAAGACCTAGCAGCTGGATATTTACTGCAATACTTTGGTGACCTCAGAGGAATCAATACAACTACTTTTTCAGTCAGAGGGTGAGGGGCCTTTACATTTGATGGAGTCCTTGAAGAACTGGGCTTCCATTAAAAAATAATGGAGCCCTTCTTCATTTAAACTGATACATGAAGGTACCAGTTCTGGTGCTGTAGGGGTGTTATCAGCTCCTGGATTAGTTACAGGAGTAACTATCAACATTCAGTCTCAAACCATTATTTATGTTCATATTATAGAACAAAACTAAAAAATAGTATTTTGAAATCTTTGAACATTTCTATGTAGTGTCTATAGAGAAATTCTTACATTTCTGTCAATATGGAGGAGTAATGAAGTTTTGACCCTTGCCACAGATTATTGATTTTACACATATATACATGAAAACTACTGTGTGAGCTTTTCATGTCGAAGTACCTTTCCTAGTAACAATAAAAAAGACTTTGTTTCTATTGATACAGTTTAAAAATAGTTCTGTAAATACAGAAGCAGCCAGTGACTTAACATCCTTTTTTTCCCCTTTCTCTACCTCAGTACAGAACACTGAAACTAGTATTTCAGTAGCAGTGAATGCACTTTTCCCCAAAGGAACTTTATGCTCATAACGTTTAGACCAATTTTATATTGGGATAATTTCATTGTCCACTACCATTAAGTTCATCACCTGCTTCTTTCTTTGTCAACAAGAGCATCTTCTAGGTTAGGACAAACGTGTCTTTGTTCACCTTTGCCTAAGGCAATACAGATTTGGAAGCACAAGCTTTCAAGAACTAACTTCCACAGAACATGTAACTATCCCAAATACACATCAGGGCTAACCCAGAAAATGCTTCCAAGATCCTCCTACAACAGACTTACAAGCATTTACCAGTCATAATTTTTCTCTGAGATGGACCATATAGAACACAGTAACAACGAGAAAGGAAAATATGTCCAAGAAGTTGGGGTCAAAGCCCTTCTCCTACTAGAGGTGCCTTAGGACTTTTAACATTTCAGTAGAATACAGGATTTTTTTCAAAAGGGTTTTGCCTGAAAGACTCTCAAATATTGTAGGTTGCACTGTACTCATTTTATCTGAGTCAAGCAGACTTTACTGTCACTCAGATATTCTCTTCCAGGAAACCTGGAATTTCAAACACAATCCTTGGATAACTGACCATCAATCCATTTTAGAACAACAAACTCCATGAAGATATCTGTACTCAGCTTCAATATATATTTTTCCATGCCAATCACAACCACAAAGAGTAAGAGATGTAATGACTGTTGCCTCATTGTGATGGTTATGGCGTCCTTTCATTTTCAGAGACATACAGAAATGATGGATTTAATATTCCAAGTTGTATTATCTCACATAATTACAGAATGAGCAAAGAACTATGCCTTGGTCAGAGAGTTCAACAGGGCATTATCACAAATAATTGCCTAATACAATTATCCTTTCTGACACGGAACTTGGACTTCAAGTCCTGTTCCAATTCAGTGGCTTCTACTTTTATTATTCACTACCAACTCCTCTGCACCCAGCAATGGCAAGAGGTCAACAATTAAATTAATTCAGAATGCACCATGAACGGAAGAGTGACCTATATTATATCTTCATTTTTTCCCTTTCATCATCCCTTTATTTGACTGCATTTCAGTAAATTATCCATGTAGTTTTTATTTTGACAGCTCTCTTTACAGCAGTAAAACAAAATGTGTGCATTGCAAATGGCAAAGATTCAAATTTCAGCTATGTTTATCCAAAATAGCACTGAACTGCTTCTGTACTTATGCTATACTGCCTACAGCCTTACGGAAGGGGAGACAGATGGGATGAATTTAGCAGGGAAACAGCTGTGGCTTGAAGAAGAGACAAGCAAAAGTTTTGCTATCAGGCTTCATTATGTATCAAGGTACCAGTAAAATGTGTATCCGTAAGGCAGCCAAAAAAGTGTTTTTCATTTGACTAGTGATAATTACCTTTTCTCAACAGCTGACAATGTTCTAAGCACCATTAAATAGGTATAATAATTAAGCAATAAGATAAGACAGGCAGTGCCTTGCTGGGGATTATTGCTCGCCTCGGGTGTGTTGTGAGGCACAAGGCTGAAGGGTGAGTGACTTCAGCCACCCGAGAAATGTAATAATCCCTCAGAAATGCACTGCCTGGAGTGTTTTCTTGCTATTAAAAATGGAAATTTAAAAAGGACAAAATGCTAGACACATTTCCTGTGGATTTTATTGACATGGGTTAACATTACAGGAAGTTGATGCAGAAAACTCCATTTCTGCCCAGCCTATGAAAGTCCTTTCCCAAGGACACATATGCCTCTGCTCAGCTTGTTTGTGCACTTTATTCACAAAATAATTGTGAAGCAGAAGTACTTGTGCTTCTTATTTGAGAAGTACAAGTATTTGCATCATCTAACACATGCCTGACAAGGCATAAAAGATTGTAAAAGCCTTCACAATGGTAAAAGTTAAAGTGCTTTTAAGTTGTGTGCTCCCAAACACTTACTCTGTGCAAATGTCTGTGTTTGGTACCAATTTATAGACAATTTTTTTTTAGTTCTGAAATTGTGTATATATATATATAGATAGATAGATATATGTAGATATATAAACATATGTTACATGTATTTTTTAATATATATATATAAAAGGTCAGCCACTCAAATGATCAAAACATTAGGGAAAAAAAGCCAAACAAAACAACCCAAAAACCCCCCAAAACCTTTTTTGACTACATGCAAGTCACACAGCTAAAACTAAGGCTATATCCCTGGTAGTGTGGGAAGTGCTAGTGCAGCGCTCAAAAAAATTGCACCGCTTTACATAAGCCGAGAAAAGTTTACTGCCATTTCAGCCATGCCACTGAGACAACATTTTGAAACTGGAGACCTGTAACTATTTAGCAACCTTGACTTGAAGCAAATCAGAATTCTAAAGATCATTCAGGATCACACCCCAAGTAATGAGATATGTTTGGACAAGGATTCACTTCCATCTGTATAACTAAAGGCAGAATCTCGGTCTCTGAGATTAAAAAGCACTTTAAAAAAGTTTAAAATGTCCTTTCCCATTTCTTCCCCTTCATACATGACTTTACAGTTCACAAAGAACAAGTTAAACAAACACAGAATAATCTTATTATCCTTTTCCATTTCTTTCATATTTTCCATCATCACTACTTTATTCCAGAACCAAATTGGGAAGCCCTGCTGAGAAGAACACACAACACCGTCTGGAGTACCCTAGAAATACAGATGCTAAGTAGGTCTTATCATACTGTCCTTCCTTATAGACACTTCCATAATCTCTATTTCACTAAAACTTTTGGTAGTAGCAGTTGAGGGATAACATATTTAACACCACATTTCTAGAAACTAGCCCAGTGCCTGTTACCATTTGACTACTACCAATTAGCACTATCACAAGGCTTAATAAACACAGTTATTTTTTAGTATTTAATTTTTTTTAGGATGGCAATTTTTTAGAGTGCACTCAGAAACTGATAATGAATGTGACTGGAGCTCCGGAAGTTAAAGTTAGACAAGAAATAGGCAAAATAAAGTTCTGTGTTTCAGCTGACAAAAGCACTGGGAAAAATTGGTCTCATAATGCGTAAACTAAGCCCTTAGTGAAAGATGGAAACAAACAGCAGGATAAGAAAATATCCCACTTTCAAGAGCAACACTGGCATGGAACTAGTGGCACAAGACACATCAAGGCTAAAGAGATTTAAGAACTAAAGGCTAAAGAGATTTAAGAACAGGCTAGATTTATATATAGAAAATGAAAGTATCCACAGTTAGATCAACTTCCAGAGGAACAGTATTGGATCCTGCAGAAGCAATCAAAACACTGAAGCTGTTGGGGAAAAAGCAGTCTTCCAATTACCTTGCAAAACTCTATCATTTATGATATTAAAACATAAATTATCATTAGTTTGTGTCTCTCTCTCTTACAATAACCTTGAAAGCAGGCAAGTGCATAGTTTTTGTTACAGAGCTGGTAAATTTTCATGACACACTTGCAAAGCTCTTTAAGTGTTACTCATCTGTCTTCATTTTCAGTTCTCCAATATATGGGAATGGAGGGTTTTAAATAGCCTTTGTCTGAAAATCTCAGAGTCATACAGAGTGATCAAAACTAGAAGGAAATCTGCTACTGCTTAAAGTAATTTGCCAAATAGGTCAATAGTTAAATTTTACTGTAATTGTCAGTTCACTGAAGGCTTTAATATGAAGATACCAATTACATCCCAGCTAGGTATTTTCTGCTGCATAGTGGTAATCTCACAGTGGTAGTTTCACAGTGGCTATTTGAAAAGGGTTTGGGAGGATTTTTGTTTGTTTGGTTTTTTTTTTTATGTTTTCTGACACATCATAAGGACGTCACAGAAATACAGTACAGAAAATAAACTTTAAGAATGCAGATGGAAAACGATATGGAAGAAAGAAAAGAAGGTGAGTATAACAGTCAGGGACTAAAACAATTTAATTTTTTAGATGGCCTAAAAATATCAAAACTGGTTAAAGATTGTTAAATGTTTTAAGAAGAACATGGATATTAGGGCTGTTCTCTAGAGTTTATATTACACTGGAAAGGCTATTACCCTTTTGGAAAGGTATAACCTTTACAACCTGTAGTTCCATTTGAGCAGGTAACTTAAATAAACTCAAGCTAACTTGAATGAACAAGACAGATGTGCTTCTGGCTGCTATCTCTTGCCAGTACACAGCTATGGTTTTATGCACAAGAGAGCAAAGGAGCACATTGACCCAGCTTGCTCACTTCTTATTTCACATCTCTGGGGAAAGTGGTGAGGAAGACTGGTTCATAAGTACCACCTTGGACCAGAGGTGCTCCTACTGGGCACTGAAGGCAAAGGGTTTCAAAGAAGACATGGTGGTGGTGAAGGGATAAATTGGTGGATTAACACAATCATGTAACAGCACCAGAAGTAGACCCTATCCAAAATTAAAACTCTTACAGGTGTATAGCAAATGTAGGAGAATAAAATTGTTTTCCCCTGGAAAACAATGGGTGCACTTCTGTACAATTATGCACATCTTGTTCAGTGTCAGTTATGATCTGCATAGTGACAAGAATTTCTAGATCTTCCCGAATCAAGGAGAGTCTGGGCTGAGCTGTCAAAGACATCACCTTTATCCACCTCCATTTTAGAGGAATCAAGAATGCTTCGTTAATGCTAAATTAACATTTAAATTTGAAACCCAACAACTGTGCTGACAACAGAAAGTAACAAGAACAGCCTGGAACCTTATGTTGTGCTGTTTTATATCACACATATTTCAGGGCTTTTTACATTCCTGGTAGACAAGAACACAAGCTTACTATTAGTGAGCTGCAGGCTTTGACTCAGTTCATGATGGCATGAATATGAACTATCCCTCTTCCTGTTTGGAGAAGGCAGAATACATTAAAGAAGAAGGGTAGAAGATACTCTCAGAACTGGACAACTACCAGAATCTTAGCATAGGGGGTCCAAGTCAGAGAATTGGTAGCTGTTGAACACAAGAACAAGCAAATCTGGCTATTTCCCCACTTAGCTTTTCTTTGAGATATGGACTGATAAAACTTTCCCAGATATCATCTTCCAGTTCCTCAAACAATAAAATTGTGGTGGCCAGAAGTCTTGATGTGCAAAGTGAACGCAGACACTGTGACTTCCCCTCTACACCTTCTTCCTCATATTGACTGTATTGTTATGCAATTAAATCAAGTGCAGCATTATCTAATCCTGAGAGAAGGTAATTCAGATAATTATCAGCCCATTAACATGACCTCAAATGCAAAAAACAAGCTGCAATTCAGAAATGAAAGAAATATTTAAGGACGTGAAGAGGCAGTTGGAACATGAGAAACTGAAATGTAAGCTAGATCAAGCAGATTAGGTCACACGAACCCTAAACTCTTTGACAACTCATTTTTTGATGAAGGAAATGCAATAAATCTTATCGACCTTAACTTTAGCAAAACATTACATATCATGCCCATCAGCATTTGTTAACTAAGTTGTTGACAAGTAACTGACTAAAACAAAGAGCACAGCCAACAGGAACAATCGAAAGGGAAAAAGAATTCTCAGATAATTTCTTCACATTTAAACAGATTTTTGAATATTTTGAATAATGACTCAGCACAAAAAAAGGAGGAGTGGGCTGATAAATTTAAGAGATGTCATCAGCTTTGAGAAAGTCTGGGATACTGCATAGATAGAAATAGATGACTCAGAAGATTGAAACAGCAGACACGGGATATAAGTCTTACACTATATACTCAATGCCTTCTCAGTTCATAGCAAAAGTCTCTGCTGAAAAATTGAATTTACTTGGGAGAAAGAAGTCCTGGATGCACTTCTTAGTAAAGCTGTCAAAAAGGCAAACATGACTGTAGGATTCATCAGCCAAGTAATTTCTAGTAAATATATCAATTCCATATACACAAATACATTCAAATGTCCCCATCCAAGACCCAAGACAGTTTTGACTGCCCATATTGAAAAAAAGATCAACAGTCAGAACACCAAGGTGATGAAGAGCTTATTGCAAAAAGAACAAGAAGGCAGGAAGACTTTACTTATAACCAGAAGTAGGACTGAATAGATACATCCATTGTCTATAATGATGTGCATTACCAGTGCAGATTCTTTTGAAGAACCACTTGTCTGAATCTTGGCTCAAAGACAACTAGGTACAAACCAAACAGAAATTCATTCAGCCCAAAAATAAGAAGGATCCCAATGTAAAGATCAGTGGGAACAGTTGTCCAAATTGGAACATCGAGGCCTACAGAGGAGCTCAATACATTCTCAAAGTAATAGATGTGTGTATAAACAATATACATAGGTACATATGTTTTAGATACACTTGGAAACAGATGAACACAGTACTTTGTGACCTAGAATGCATCTTACAGAACATTATTAAGTTCCCTAAATATCTCTCTGGAAATTGGGTAGGATATTCCCCTCTGCTTCTTATTTGCTTCTTAAAGCTGAGAACTTACTTGCACACAATTCTGCAGCATTTTATTGAAGTCTTGTATTTCACACTTCAAATACTTCTTCAGTTTTTCTAACAACTAAGAGAAGTTTTGCTTTGTGTGTCTACTGTTTAAGTAGCTGGGGAATAAATCTTGAAAAACAGTGCTTGGGGGCTTATAAACCTATATAATTTATTAACTATTTTGAATGGGAATATTATACATATAGAAGCATAAATAATAGATGTATTTATACCACACCATTATAGACATCTATTTAAACTGAGAAAGTGAAAAAATAGTTTAAAAGATATATAGTAAATAGACAAATGATGAATGGCAGAGAAAGGAAGGGGGGGGGAGGAGAAATTCTGAACATCCAATTTCTATTCCAGAGACTTTGAACTGTGAGCAAACACCTCAGTATTAAAAAAAAGCCAAATACACATTCAGACTCTGACAGGATTTGCAATTTATATATGTGTGTATGTGTGTACACATTAGCCAGTAATTATTTCCTAAGAGCAGTTCTTTGAAGTATATGTATGGTTCTCAATCTAAAACATGAGTCTATTAAATAGTAATAAAATAATTAAGCAATAGTGACAACCCCAAGGTCCATTCAGAGCTGGGAGTTTTATCTGTCTGCACCACAGGGATGACACACAGTGACCACAAAGCTTTTTAAAAGCTCCTTGCATGAAGGGCTGCTCAAACAATTATGTATCTCCAATTGCTACAGCCATCCTGTTACAGCAAAACCACACCAAAGATACTCAGGCGTGAGTAATGATGCTCAGGAAAAAGTACAGGACACTGCTCTTCAGACATAGAGACAAATGTGAGTATCTTTATATTTTTAATATCAAAGGTTCTATGGACACTACGTATGTTAATTTCTGTTTTCAATCTCAAAATTAATGCATTTTAAACTAAAAAGCCACAATATAGAGCATTTTTAATCTATGATTAAAAACAATTTAATAGTATACAAAGTACTCTATTGAAGAAGTATACAAATTTAATAAAAATTTAATAAAATACAGGAACAATTACCTCACTGTCACTTTAAAAAAATAGACTAATCTATCAGTAGAAAAAGGAAGACAATGTATTTAACTGAGAATGAACTGGACTAGAAAAAAATAAAGGTCTTTCAGGTAATGACATAACCTAAGATCTTCCATCCATCATTATTTCTTGCAAACACACATACACACAAAAAAAGTACTACAGTTTTAGGGAGAAAATGTAAAATTTCAAATGCAACTTGATTGCACCAGTTATTGAGAAATAGTTTTAATTTTTTTTTTTAGCTGTACTGAAGATTTGCCAAGAAATCCAAAATCTCTATTCAGCAGTGTAATAGTGACAGCAAACTACTTAATTTGATTTTACATAGCAGATATTTGAAAATGCTGGTGTATTCTCTCTAGATGTCTCAGTCCTCATAGATGTGTGTTCTCTCAAGCATGCATGATCTTGCTTACACTAACACTTGGTAACAAAACAAAAAGACTAAATTTAATGGTGGAAAAAAAGCCTTTAAAATCCGTGTCAAACTGAGTATCACATTTTCACTTGAGTGGTCTGTTTAAAGATCCATTTTAGCTACCCTTCCAGATAAGCTTATCCATAAGAATCATACATTTTGCCATAGGTAGAAAACAAATATAATTTGTCACATGTTGTGCTATACAGACATTTCTGCACAGTTGCTGCACTACACTAGAATGTCTGAAGGGGAAGACACCCCAGGTAGTTGGCTGCAGACACATCTCAGCAACATGGCACGTAGTTACAATTTGACACATAGAGTCTTTATAAATCCAATGTCTATGAAGTCAAACAAATCTCCTTCTTATTTATAGTAACAGGCGAGAGCAGAACTCTGCCGTCTTGTTACACAGATGGTTGTAACATTTTTATAGTTAACTTACAACCACTGATGCCTAAGGAATAGACACACATCTGCCCCAAACTGCCAGTCCTGTAGGCTCTTCTTTTTAACTTTAGCTAGCAAAAATACAGTCGAAATACGTCTAACAGTGTCACCTCCAAAAAGCTACCACAACAAAAAGCCCCACACAAATTTGCAAAAATGTATTATTATTGCTAATGTCATACACATTGGACATTGTTCACAAATTACAGCAAAAATTATAATAATATGAACCATAACCACAACGTCTGAGGGAAATTCGTAGCCCCAAATTCCATATGTTGAACTTCGGAAAAATGTTTGGAAAGAAACGCATTAGGAGCTTCTATATTTATGTTTTAATAAAAAGATTTAAAAGACCCTTATATTTCATATAAACTACTGTCCAAATGCTTTTTTTTTTTCTTTAACTGCTTGATAAAAAGTGAAGGCATGTCTGGCTCATCTTGATAAAAGGAAAGAAATTGCCTAGGATTTTCTTCTCCTTGAAGATACTATTCCATGTTTGCTACATTTCCACATATCACCTGGGTCTTCAACAGGAAACATACACTGAAAAGAGCTAAGCTATATTTCATTAAATGCCTCCCATTTTAGACACTGGCTGACCACAGAAGTAATCCTCTAAATAGCTGAGTTACAATCAAATACTTGCTTTATGAGAAGAACAGATGCAGAAAAGTAAAGCCATAATTGAACCTTGTAACTATAGGAGTTGTCAATGAAGTTCAGTGAAAACTTAAAACAGCCTGATTAAATGCTGACCCATGGCAGCTTGGGCAAATAATACTTATTTATAAATATATACAAACATTAATAGATCTAGGCAGGTTCTTGTCTTTTTCTTCTTAGTCTTCAAATTGGAAGGGAAAAAGGCTTGTGAGAAAGTGGATTTGCATTTACAAGTCTAACTACAGAGTTGAAAATGCATACCTGGGAATTCAGATTGAAAATAGACTAAGGAAAGAATGAACCAACTTTATGCATGCAGCCACCCAACTCATTTGGCTTTGAATTTTCCTTCATCTGGAATCTTCATGTAGAATCTTCATGTGGAAAATTATGTAGAGTGGAACACCAAAAAAAAAAACCCAAAGATAGAAACCTTTTCATTTTGCTTCATATTCTTTTTCATTCTTGGCTAGTTTCTACCTTTCTTTACAGCTGCCTTATAAGAAATTCTGTGCTTTCTGCTATCCACTAATTTCTACTATTAATACAAGTCTACAGAATTGGAATTTGAAGAATTTAATAAGACAGTTTGCTTTAAGGCTGTAAATTTATACAAATGGACTCTGCTACATAGCAGACAAAAACTTATTTCTGCAAGATTCATATCCATGAAGTTACTCATGATGACCAACTCTGCTTGGACTCTTAACATTCCACCTT
This sequence comes from Polioptila caerulea, assembly GCA_013397295.1. NCBI lineage: Eukaryota > Metazoa > Chordata > Aves > Passeriformes > Certhiidae > Polioptila > Polioptila caerulea. The sequence goes on from VYXF01007458.1 coordinate 361,223, forward strand.
AGTCCTGCAAGCTATATACATGTTTCAATTCAAGCTTACCTCAGTAACACGTGACAACTGTATCATTTAAGATGGACATCTAATTCTTTTAAAGCCATATTTCACTGAGTAAAAATACACTGAAAGGGCTGGATATTTCCATTACACTGAAAAGGCTGATTCCATATCTGTTTAATGACTGCAACCTAAAGTAATATCTTTCTTAGAAATTTGCTTATTTAGTTTTAGACTATATTAATTTGCAGCACGTATTCACACAGAGATAGGAATGGCACTAAAACATCCTCGTTCACTTTCAGGAGTGCAACTATTATGATTGCCAAAACATTTTTGCTCCAAAAGAAATTCTGATTGATCAATTAGGTATTGCTTCTTCCACAAAACAGTTATATCAGGGCCTGTCATACTGTTTCCAGATAAAACAAGTATGGACAGTGATTTCTTCTCAAACGAGTATCATAATACCTCATTATTAACATGCAAATGTTAGGTTACAAGCTTAGCCAAAATCGTTTTGATACAAGAAATTTTCTGAAGATCCAGAATAACAGCAGCTAGAAAATTAGGTCAGAACACACTTTGTGGGACTGTGCTGCAAAAAGACCACTGCTATTTGTAGCTGCATACAAAGGAGAAATAAACGCGTTAAGAAGTAACCATCGTCAAGAGGATTTTGCTGTGATTATTAGTATCTAAGTGATGGATGAAAATCTGAGACAAAATACACTATTATTATTGTTATTATTATTGGTTGTTCTGCTTTTTCTAAATAGTATAGTCAGTTCTCTATTTTCAAAATCAGAAGACACCAATTACTATTTTTATTTAGTGGAAATCCTTCAACATAAATACATGGAACTGGGAGGTTTATTTGTTAGAGTAGTTATTCCTTCTGCTTTTCTTCACCTTCTGCTTTTCTTCACCTAGATTTGTAAACTTCAAGACCAATTTACAGTATTTGGGAATTAATCCTGAAAACCTACTACAGTTTTCACATGGAAATTAAAATTAAATTACACTGATTTTTCAAAGCAGTTTAGAGTATCGGTCTTATCGCTTATTAGTTGGATTTTAAATCAATAGAGTGCAAGACGACAATTAAAAATATGTTAAAAGAATCATCTCTTAAAATGCTGGTAAAGTATATTGTTTATGCTTAGAATACCTGATAATCTCTGCCAAATTTACATATTCTAAAATATTAAATAAGACAAATGCTATTACTGCCCTGTTTTCTCTGTTGTCTGCAAAACAGCAGCAGAAGGTAAGGCATTGCCTGCAGCATGACCACTCTGCTTTCAAACCACTTCTGTGTTCTGGATTAATGCTTTCAGTCTTTTCTAGTGTGTAATCATTGCTGCTGCAGCAAAGAATGAGCAACATTTTCCAGTAGATCTATTTTATTTATAAAAATAGACAGAGGAAAGGTTACCCTAAAAAACTTGCAATGCACTTTTAAATTATACTGGACACTCATAATTCTACAGAAGAGCAGCTAGGAGGAAAAACAGGGGGGACAACTTTTTCTCCTGAAAGTAACCTCGAATCCTCAGATCTACATATGCTAAGAATCCACCACAATTAAAGAAATCAAACGGGAGGTGAGATAAATGGAAAGATTGTGTGGTTGCACAGATTAGGGATGCAGTTGCAGCATTTTGAATTTCTTTGTTCTCTGAGCTATAAATGATGATGACAATCCAAGGTTACAGAAAAACATGATTGAGGTACATGCAAAAATCTGAAAGGGAAGAGGAAAGAAGCAGTTCTGGATGACTGAAACAAACACATGAAGTGTTTGCAAGAAAGAAGATTATAGACAGACAGAGAATAAAGAGATGGCAGCAAAAAAAATTTTAAAAATCAATACTTTAAAAAAACGAGCATACAGGACTAGCTGCTTTAATAGAGGAAAGTTCTTCTCCTCTCAGGGGGTGAACGATTAAAAAAAGCAAACAGATTTTTTCCCAGTAAGGGCTGTCTAGTCCAAATAATGTTAAACCACATTTTGCCTTTGACTACTGACAAGAGGTAGCCTGGATGACTGGATCTGCAGAGTTGCCTCTCAGACTCCTCTTTACTTCATCCTCTACCTCCACAAGCATGTCAAAACTCCCTCCAGTGCCTCTCACACTTAATGTGGAGTAGAAAACAGAACAAGAAAGCATAGATGAACTTCCTGGAACCAAAAGGAAAAGACTTCCCAGTGATCTTTAAGGAAGTCTAATCCATATCCACAGCACAAGCCTTAATGAGTCTGGATACTCTGGCCAGAACAGTCAGTTGATAATGGTGAAAATATTTCATACTAGTCTTGCTACAGCTGCTCCCAGCTCATCCTGAGAAAGTCAATGCTTCTCTGAAAGGCTAGTGGTGCCTGGAAATTTTCAGTGTTTCTCTGGTTACTTTGATTTTCAGTAAGATTTGTCTGTTTATACAAGTTAAATAATGGTAAACCCCAAAAATATAACTATTACATGGCATAATGTAATCCACATCTGTACTCTACATTCACGTCACTGAATAACCTCTTCCCTCCTTCCTCTCCAGCTCCCCCCTCCCTTTTTTTTTTT
>VYXF01007458.1:363810-411540 GCA_013397295.1 Polioptila caerulea
TTTTTTTTTTAATATGGTAAGACTATTCCTACAAGTTAGAGCAGAGAACAGCCGAAGCAGCCCACACACATATGTACTAAGTTTAAATTCTTTGGAAGACTATGTTGTTCAAGCTTTCCTTTTATTTATCCAGAATGGCACAAGCAAAAGATGTTTAAAAAAACAACTTGACAGAATGGTTGGGGAGGGGGAAGGAATGGTCATTTCATAAGGAAAGAATATTACTTTCACACAACCTTGTGTCATTTTTATGTTTACACAACACGACTGGTACAGTTGAGCATATCACACACTGACAGATTAACAGGACCTCCTACCTTGACTTCATTCTCTCATGCATTCTTCCATGCTGGATACATTGTTGGCCCAATTCATCATTCCGTTTCTGCATCTTCTCCAATCTGCCATGAAGATACTCTTTTTCCTGACTAAGCTGGTTGACTTCAGATCTACAGAAGTAAAACAAAGCGATGATGGATGTTGTCAGATTTCATCCTGCAGTGTGCCATCAATATGTGACTTCAGCATTTATAAAATTTCATACATTTATATGTAATGCATAAACAAGCAATTACTAGAACTGACAGAAACAAAATGCTGTTTCAGATAATCTTAAGACAAAAGAATATGGTACTGGTGGGTATCTTCTAAATATGCCACTGGCAATCACTCAGCTATAGGTTGGCTACACTAACTTCAGCCTAATTTAAACAGGCATGCCATTTGGCATTATGCATTGATGCTAAATAAGATCAATACATGTAAATTCATACTTGTTAAGCAAGAATTTGGCTAACATTTTGAAAACACATTTCAACTTCTCTATTAGCAAAATCTAACATTTAGTTTAAAATAACAGCTGCTAAAACCTTGTTCAACCTTTACTCCACTTTATAGGTTGAACTCTCAACAGTTCACAGGTTGAACTCTCAACAGTGGCATTGTTTTTAGAAACTTTAGTAATCTCCTATGTCTAAAATAACATTGCACAGATTAAAAAAACAACAACCAAACCCCATAGACCCCTCCCCCAGAAAACATACCCACACACAACCAAAAACCCAAAGCCCCACTAAGAGGAAAATTAAAGTTTTAAGAAATAAGGGACGAATCATACAGGCACACACTAATCTACATAAAACTCAACACAGCCTTTAAGAATATTAGTCACTTTTAAGCAATTCTTCACGGGTGAGCAGAGACACCAGATCCATGAATGACCTGGGACTGCTACTTGCTACATCTCTAACCATCAGCCCATGGAGAAACAGGCATGAGCTGTTTCTTAATATCAGGAAAAGACCTCAGATTAAATTGTGATAAAATATACATTATGCACTTGTACAATTTTAACTCTTTGGAAAAGGTTAATGAGAACATGTCAGAATCTGCTATACCATCAGAAAGTACAAATCAAAAGCAAGCAAATTTGATTTATGGCATCTGCCACTCCATATCTCAAGGTTAAAAAGCTTCAGATATATCTTTAAATCATAAACTTAAATATGCTGCAATTACAGCAGAAAGATACTTTACCTTCCTGGCTGTTACAGAATGCAACAACAACTGACATTCTGAAAAATACAACAAAGTGCAGGGAGGAAGGAATATTCCTTCAAAAACATGTTGTTACATTGACAAGTCAAATCTAGAAATGACAACATGATCTTTTCATGTTTAAATAGAGAACAATGCATGGTATCATCTGTGAATCTAAAAGAACTTAGCAAAGGAAACTTTGGACCGAGAGTATATGCAATTGAATTTAGATTGAGTTACAGCTCTATTAGGGAAGATCACAGACAAATACATCAGAATTGTGCTGATAGATTTGTGTATCAGACTTCAGTGCACAGGAGTTTCCTGGATGGGTACGTAATAGCGGGCAGGATGTTATAAGAAGGTAGCAGAAACTGAATTTTTCCACTGATCATTTTGCAGAAATACTAGTAACTTAAATGTCAGCATTAAGAAAGCATTGCCAGCTGGACCAACTGTTATTGCACAATGTGAATGCAGTCTGTACTTGATACTGATACTGTAAGACAGACAACCAGTGGGTAAAAGCAAAGGTTCACCGCAGAGCAGCTCAAAGAGCCCTGACACGACAAAGCCCAACCAAGTGATAACAGGGACTAAATTCAATTCCGCGTTCCTTTTTTGCCAGTGAAATCCAGCAACAGCATTTGCCATGTAGGAATACTGTAAATTATCACATTTGTAGGATTTCCCAACTGGGAGATTCTGCTTCTTTTTCTGTATTTATATGTGACTGTCTCATTCATAGAAACAGCAGAAGTAACTCTCAAGGTGATAAAAGCGTCAAAGGTTTTAAAAGGACTAATTAATCTCCATCACATTCGAAGGTGTCCAAAGTATTTCTGGAAAGATCAAGTAATTCAAATCAACCAAAACACAACTGAAAATAACAATTAATGAAACAAAAATAAGTAATGAATTAATTAAAAACATGAGTAGCATAATCTTTGATCTCTAAACTAGAGCTCTAAATGCCAGATGCTTTGAAGCATGTTATGAGTGTTGTCGTCTCCTAAAATATCTTCTGAAATTACAGTTAAAAACAGGGCAAAAAATTCTAATTATGACATTATTTACACAATGTCCTTTTCATATACCTACCTAAGAGTCAGACCACCAGGACTCGAGTATTTAATGACACCAAAGTTTTGAAGGACAGCACATAGGAAGGACAGAATGGTTAGGTCCACATTAAAAGGTTCATGCGTGTTGGCATTACAGAGAGAACACCAGTCCAATGCAATACTGCATAGCAAGAGTCTTGTCAATAATTCCCTCTGTGTCTTTGAACACACCTTTCATCCACCTCAGTTACCAAAAGTTAAGATAACACAGCTAATTCCATGTGATATTTAAGTAACTTCACACATTGTTGGGTTAAAGAAACAAACCTAAACCAACCATAATTTTAACAAGCCTGGTAACTGTAGTGAATTCTATAGCACATTTATACAGGAGTAGGAATTCCAGCTAGCCAGAGGCAGGACCAGTCCTGTGTAAATGCTTCTGAATGACTCTGCTCCCAAGGTATCACAGCAGGAAAAGAGAGGGGGATAAGTGCAAAGCACACAGCACTGAACTTCAGAGATAGTTCACTCATAATGCCAGGGACAGGGGCAAATTAGAGAAATCTATGCACTAATCACTCTGTCTGATGGATCCTGCACAACAAAAGGACACAGCATGGATGTGCTGATGTTGTTGCACCAGAGCTACTCTGGGTCCAACAACCTGAGCAATAAGCTGTGGTGGTCTCAGTAGAAACTGAAGCATGCAGGCATTTGGAGTGCTGCCACTGGAGCTCAACTCAGCAGGAAGGGGCACTTCTGCAGACTCAGGCTGGCCCCACAAGTCAGGCAGTCACAGATCTGTGTGTGCTTCTGAGATCTGATACACTCAAATGACCTGTGTGAAATCACTGTTATTTTGAAATTGCACAGAGCAAAGCTACAACATCACACGAAAATGTGAAAAGCACGCTTGTAATTGGATGCATAATAGATTTTGCCCAATCTCATTTACTTGTCACTATATCAAAAATAATTGATGGGGGCAGAAGTAACAACGGCAACAAAAGCCCGTGTATACCTCTGGATCCATTTAACTACCTCAACTTCTATTTAAAAATCACTTTATGGTTTTATCTACCATCTTTGCTGAAAGAGTCTTGGAAAAAACCCCAAAGAGGTTAGCCTCCAAAACACTTAAATACCAAAGGCAAAAAAATGAGGAAATGCTAAATCATCTCAATTCAAAGTCAATCTTGGGGTATCTTTAGGATGAGCTGATTTTTTAACAATAAGGTGGCAATGCTGTCTTTACTCCTCAGAACTAGGTTTTGCATTTCAATGCTTTCTAAACACCGCCTTTTCCTGCTCCTCAAACCAATTGTTTACTTGCACAGAAATTAAATACACGCTCTAAAATATTTTCTGCTGATGTAGTATTGTTGCTTCTAATTTTAATGACTGAACCTTCAGACAGACTGTTCCCTATCTTCATACAGCTATCTTCAACAAACATTTCACTCCTGGTATTGAGTGCAACGACTGCAGTCAACCAAACATGCAGAAAAATAGTTCAGCCGGGTATGTGTTCTTTACTTCAATTAAACTCACACAGTTGGATGCCTACTGTTGCCAAACCAGTAATATAATTTATACATTATAGTCCAAACAGTAAAACTACACTAAAAGTCATTTAACAATATTTATAACACCATAAAATACAGTGTTAAAATATATGAACTGCAATATGTACCAAAATTATAAAATTTGTTTCTCATCATCAGTGATTAAAACCAGGATCATTGCTCTAGCTTCAATACTCACAACCCTGGTGACAGATTAGAATTCAAATCTTAATGATCAATTTACAATTAACAAGATAGAAGTGAAACAAATTAAACCAACCATTATATATAACGAGACCCAATGGACTCCCATTGTTCCCCTTAATTACAAAACGCAAATCACAAATACACAGTGGGTAGTGTTAAGCATTAATCTACAACCTAGAAACTCAGACAGTGACAATCAGAGGAAAAAAAGAACAAAACAAGAGAGAAACAGAGAAGAAATCAACAAAGGACTATATTTTTAAACATGCCTATGCATACGAAAACCTTCACAGACACTATCTTCTTTTTGCACAGCTTGAGGGGTTTATAATTTGTCTGACATTGTCTTTCTGACGCCTTTCTGTGTAGGGACTAGCTCAAAAAATGGTTCCAGCTTACATAGAAACACAAAAACTTCAGTTTAGATTTCTTAGAAAACCTGCATTAAAAATAAAAATATATGTGCCATTCGGATGCATTCCACTGACATTGCAGAAATATGCAGTTGTTGCAGAAAAATTTGAAATGTCTCGAATTACAAATGGGTACTTCCTACTATCAAACCAAATAAAATTAAAATAAACTTACTATTGCATCTGAGTATTCCACCACTTAAATAATGGTATTGGTAGCATACAGTTATTTCTTAAACCCATGAAAATTAAGGCACAAATATTCTAAAAGTACAGCAAGAAAATACACATCCAGGTCCAAAATTCAGTTTATGGTAAGGTCAAAAATATGGAAAAAAAAAGGAAAAATATTTTCTGTGAAAATGGGGCACACTGCTGCTTTGTGATGTGCTTTTATTAATGCACACAAGAACTAAGTTATAAAATCTTTCCCAATTATTTCTTTTCACTAGAAGACAAAACTACAGTATTCTGTTCCAGAATGTGGTTTTACACGACATTCAGTGACCATGAGGTGAAGATTGCCATTTGGAGAGGTGCTACTGAGAGATACATGCCGATCGTGCAGTTAGAACTTGGCTAAAATAATTTTCTACATCTGATCTCCTGATCACATCACTTTGTGAAGCCAACTATATTAGTCTGTCATTTTCCACCATCTCCAGTTCCACCTTGCTGTTGTCATTTTCACCTTCTTTGTTTTTGTCTCTACCTATTTCTCTATCCCTGTTACTGACTGCAGCAGCTCCCACTCCAATGAATGCAAACTCAAGCTATTTTAGGTCCACTTCTCAGAACCACTTTCATGCACTCTTCCTTACAGTTTCTTACGTAAAAAATACCACTTCCTGGAGATGCAAGAGGGCTCCTTTTCCCATTTTCAGGTCCTTGACATAGTCAGCTAATGCTGCTAGGTGGAGAAACACTTGGCAATCTCTAGTATTTATTTTCAGAGAATAATGTGTTTTCACAGTATGTTTTCTGTCTTTCCTTCATCCTTTACAGTTACTAGTCTGTGACAGTGAGCTTTAGCAACAAAGTCTGTGTGCATTTTTATTGCTGGAATAATAATATGATTTGAATCCATTTAGATTTTGCATTACTTTAGCAGAAGAGCTCTTCTTTTTCAGAGGAAAAATTCTGTTTGCTTCTCTCTCGAGTATCCCTCACAACATTTGCACGGGAAGATTGCTTACAGTCCCTCAAGTTTCTCCTTTCTTCCCCAAACACTCTGGGTGGGATTCATCTCCCAGTTTCAGCCACTTAACAGCTAGTCAACACTTCATATTCAGTGGGAAGTAGGATGGGCACTGGAGGCAGTACCCGTGGGAAGCATCATATATTTTATTTATTACAGACTTATATATGTGTGTGTGTGTATGTGTTTGTGTCTGTCATCTACTTAAATCACTCCCCTTTGACCATTCCTGGGAAGAGGGTACTGGGGTAAATGAAATCTGAGCATTGCCTCTTTTACATTACCTCAAGAGAACAATTAAAACCATCCAGCAGAAGAATCCTGTCTTGAAAACCAATTTTATCTTTGCCGAGTGTTTTCCTTACTTCCCATCAGCCATGAGATGAATACTAGCCTTAATTATCAAATTCACTTTACATGTAATTTACAGGAGCTACAGAATACCAACTCTCCATTGAAGCCCAGTTTACCACTCTAAATTATGAATCCAAATAGAGTTGCAATAGATACTATTTTCACACTTAAAAATGTAAAAACAAAATATTTGCTTCTAAAGAACTACAAAATTCACATTTTCTTTAGAAGATAGTTCTGTCTTCCAGAACTTTTGAATAGCTACCTCCATAGTTTTATATTTCTTTAAATTATTATTACTTTCAGGTTTTGCTCTCTTCCTCACTTTTTAATGGCTTTAAACTTAGCTTTGCTATCAACTGATAACAAGCAGTAGCAGAATCAGAGCATCAACAACAATTTTGATAACAATTATTTTATAGACAATATTCAGTGTGTAGTGTAGTACTGTGAAGTAAATAAAATAACAGTTTTGACATCATTGAATCTTTAGCAGTTTTCATATAACCTCAGACAAACTTGAATGTTAGCTTTTTAAACAATTTTATACTCTTTATATCAAGAATATGAACATATGGAAGAAAATACTATGTACTTTTTACATTGGAATTGTCCAAGAAATTTGAATTAATAGTCAGAAATGCAATCTTAAGTGGCATATATTATACTGAATTCTTAAGGGGCATATATTACATTGATATGATATGTAATACCTGGGACAAAATGAAAAATAATACATATTAAAATACAAATAAAAAAATAAAGAAGCATGTCCTAGTAATAAAAGGGTCTAGTTAAGAAAAATATACTAACCTGTATTTTTCTGACATTTGTTCCAACTTTCTTGCCAACACAAAACATTCTTCCTTTAACTTTGTTATGAATGTATTCTGGGAGGTCAGCAATGAATCCAGTTCTTCTACTAGAAACCATAAAATTACGATAATATAAAATTACGAATATATAAATTTATAGATAACATAGAAACAATTTCATATATTCTTAATTTCTTTCTTCTAGTTCATTCTAGTTTTGAAATGTTTTTTAAACTTCAGCTACTTGGACATCATCACTTACCAAATTAAGGCTCTATGTCAGAATTAGCTAAAGTGTTAAAGCAATGTTGCCACCGAATCTGGTCTTGTAAGAGAAGAATCACTGTGAAGACTAGATATCTAATCTGGTGGGCTTGCTTTTTAGCTAGAAGTTCACTGACATTTCTAGGAGGAATAAAATTGGCAAGCCATGCTTTAGCAGACTTTTGCTTGCTCATCTGGTGCAGAGGAGACACCAGCAATCCAAATGCTCACACTGTAGACTCATTTCAGTATCTCCTTAAAACAAGAAACATCTTTTATTTACTGTGTCCTGAGCTTACCATAAATAATGTAAATTTTTATTCTTAAATGATAGACTTACTGCCCAGTGACAGTTGAAACAATTTTATAAAGTAATTTTCAGTTACTATCAGTTTGGACTGCACCTAAAATCATGACCTAGAATCCAGGTATCTTTATTCTTTCAAAAGGAAGATACTGTAAAGTGGTCTTTCTTGATTTCTGCTTTTAAAATCAGTGAAAGCATGACCACTCTTACCCAAATTCCTTGTATGTCTGTAGGGTCATAATAAACAAGGTTTTCTTGATATACATTATAAATGACTATAATTTTCACCTCCCTCTAATCCTACAAGAAATATATAATAACAGACTCAGACACAATATTGGTTCATTTTTGTATATTGGGACAATTTATGCACCAGGAAGGTAAATTACATTTCTCTTGTGCAAAATTACACATGGTCATATGCAGATGTGCTGGCTAAAGGAGGAAAAAATGATTCTGAGATCTTCTTTTCTTCTCCCTACAGCACAGACAGCAGCCATAATGTAGCTGTTTGCATTCCCTGAACACATGGAAAGGTCCTCTAGTACTGGGATAATACTAAAAAAATTTGGAAAATTGAATAGCAGATATAAATATGTCTGCTATCCTATGTGGTATCCAACACTCCTTATCATTAATATATGTTATATAGTTTTCCTGAAAGTATTGCATGGCTGCTGGGTAAATATGGTATTTTGTTAAACATTTATCATGTTCTTTAACAGTTAAAGCTCCTCCACCTTTCCATACTCATGGGTTACAGATTTCATCTCTTAAAAATTCCTTTATTTTTTTTTTTTAATTTATAATATGCACCTCTACTAATGTTGTTGGCATAGTACTTCATAGTACAAAAAGCTCTTTTTTGTTTGTTTGTTTGGAAAACCCATTTTACTTCCAGATTAAAGTTACATGTTATTGATGGGCTAAGTCAATGCAATGAAGTCTCCTGTTATGAGAACCTGAAGTATGCAAGGGATGAAACATCTTTCTTCTAGATTGAGGATGTGGGGGGGGGCACATGGTAATGCTAAAAATGTTTGAGGCTGCAAAGATTAAATAAAGGAACATATCAATTTGGAGCCAGTGAATTACATCCAGCTGCGACAGTGAATTAAGAACCGATTAATGGCTAAAGCTTTTCTCCAGTTTGGATGCCGAAGCAAACTCATTAAGCTTTTAGAGTAGCTATAATGTGTGTACTGTGGGAACTGTTCAATGCTATTCAGGAGACTTTAACTGTAAGCTCAGAGCATTTCCCGCAGAGCTTCTGATGCTATTTTCTTTATATAACATGTGTGCCTGAAAATCCAGCCAAAAACAAGCCCTTTGTTTTTCTACTTTGTTGTGGTCTCTCTCAGCTTTACGTTTCTTGAACACAGGTAAATAAACTCATAATCCAGATGGTGCAGCAGATGTGAGAGCAGCACTCTGAAATCAACAGACAGTGGGCAATACTTTCCATTTTCTCTTTTAAACGCTAACTAATATGTAATTCGGAATCTCCGGTGTAGTTAGCATCTGCTCCCTTCGGCCAGCCAAAGGTTACAGGTGTTCCTGATGTCATTTCACAGTAAGGCGTGGGCCTGGCTTGTGAGTGAGTGCCCAGGCTCTAATCTTTCCCTACCACCTACCAGTTTTCTCATGCTGGGCCTCCATTTGCTGCATCTTCTGTGTCAGCTCCTGCTCTCTTTGCTGGGCCTGAAGGGCTCGGGCCTTTGCTTCATTGCTAATGCTGTGCTGAATGCTCTCTTTCTCCAATCTATAAAAAAACCAAAGAGGAAATAAAGAAAAATAAAAATCATATACTGAAGAGGATAAATTAAAAGGGTAAAGCAGAACATTAAAATACTAATAGCAAAAATCTGGCCAAGCTTTTCACATTAAACATTCTCCTCCCACTTCAGGTTATACGAACTGACCTTTCTCTTACAATGTCAAACATTCTCCAGTGACTAGCAGAAAATGGATAAAAAGTATGATCTATTTCCTGAGAGAAAATTGGCCCTGCAGACAAAAATAGGATTTTATTTTTAAAAATTTTAAACACGACCTCTTTTTCATGAGGAAGCTTACCAACACTCACTTTGCACTGAACATATTATTTGCATTTTCTTTTAAATGCTATTTGTTTAATTCTGCAATGGAGCTTAGGGACCTGACCCCGAGATGGACTGGTTCCCAGTGAATCAGCAGGAGATAAGTCAATGGGAGTGATTGCCACAGTGCTCGTGATACAGCTACTCTGAAAGCTTAATGAGTTTTCTTAAGCAACCAAACAAGTTTTAACTATTAATTTATGTAAATAGGAGATGAATGCATCCATTACAATAGAGTAGACTGCTAGCACCACACAGGCCCAGCCCCTTGCAGTTCTGCTCACTGGGGGGTGTACGGGGAGGTCTAAAGCCCAGTACTATTATTGAAGTATGCAGGCAAGAGAGCAATTTACTTGACCAGATATGCAAGATGGGGCAATCCACTCCTGAGGCAAAACAAATGCTAGACTACCACACTCCATTGAAGCATTTTATTTAATGCAAGCCAAGCAAAAAGAGCATGGAAAATAAAACCCCAAAAAGATATATGCATATAAATTAGAAAAGATCTTGAACTGCAAATTAAGATCTAAACTTTCCCAAAGGTTGTGAATATTTATCTGGTGCACATTGGGATCCACATTTAAAACGTCAGTGAGTTCACACATACAAGGATTGATTTCTATATTTCAAATGACATGAGCAAACGCCTTTCTACTGAAATGACATTTAATAGCTTGGGATAGGCTTCAAAAAAGTCTAATAAACATGTTTTATTCTAGGGATATTACCTATTTCAGAGGACTACAACACAGAACACGGGCACAGATCATGTAAGGATAAAGCCACATCTCATGTGGTTGCTGCACTTAACCTTTGGATTGGTGCCTAATAACCCATCCGAGATATTGCAATATCTCAGCATGACACACACAATGTTAAATCTTCTCTCTCAAATTTACCCCAAAGCAATACAAATGGTGGGTCACATTACACTAATTCCTGGTCCTGATGTTTCAAGCCCTACCTTAGGCAAAACTCCCTTGGAAATCACAGGCAGTTTCTTCTGAGGTAAGACAGCAAATACGTTTAGATAGCAAAAATATTAGAGCGTTAAGGAAACAAAGCACATTTTTAAAGGAAATTTCATATATTGAATAGCACTTTATCACATCACTCTCAGAATGGCTTTGTAATCATATTGGGGCTATCCTAAGGAGTGATGCTCTCATTGTTTTTTCAGTGTAAACTCCAAATATGGAGAAATATACCAAATATACCAAGAATATTTTTCCCATATTTGCTGGAAACCAGTCTGTGCAAACCCTCTTATTTTACAAATGTTTTTTATCTTCAGAAAGTGGTTATAAGCACTGGATTGCTCAAAAAACTAAAGAAAAAACAAGCCACCAGCATCTCTCACATTCCTCTGACATTTTCAGCTAAAGAAAGTGTCAGCAGCACAGTATTTTATTTAATAGTTCTCGTGTGAGATAGCTGTGTGCAGCTGGGTGCTGTGCAGTCATCTGGCACACAGCTGGCTGGCTGGCCTTCTGCTGGGGGTAACCTTCAGCGTGCAGCAAGCCACCAAGGCAAAGCTGTGAAGGTCCATTCCTCACCACTAGGGCCCCTCCGGATGAACTCATGCCAGCCAGCAAGTTCAAAATAAATGGAGAATCTACTGCCACCAGAAGCACTCTCCTGTGGCGGGGACCCATCCAAAAGAGCCACTCACCTGTGTCACTTACTGCACAGAGCAAGCTAGCAGCAGCTCAGAAACCATGGATGTGTGGTGAGTGCCCTATGGCTGAAGTGTGTACAGGGTAATTGAAGATGAATTTATACAATGGATAAAAGCTCACTTGTAAAATTAGGAAAACACAGGTAATTCTTACACAAAAGCAGCTCCTTAGAACTTAGAAGATTTTGGAATTAAAATACATCCAATGCCATATCTGAGGTGCTTAGAACTGCTCAGGAGTGAAAAAATACCCTGCAGCCAAATCTGTCTAAACGGAGTAGCAAATCCTTCATCCACACCTTGAGTTGAACCTGCTCTCTAAGTTAAATCTCCCCGTCCTCCAGCTGAAAATTTCCCCAACACGTATATGGAGAAAAAAAAAAAGAAAGTATAAAAGATGCAGAAGGAGGCCCAAGAGATTTCAAGATCTATTGGTAACTTTCCTGCTACAACCAACAAATACTGCAGGAGTTCTAGAAGCTTTGACACTGTCTGTCCAACTGTAATTTCTTAAATCAATTCTTTCACATTTCAGAGTAAAAGAAAATCTATGGACTGTAGACAGAAGGAAACAGTCCTTACTCACTCCAGCATTACTGTGAAGACATCAGAGGTCTCCTCCTATAAAAACTTCAGAATTTCTTACATTCACTAATGGAAAGCATAGAGACAATGCAAAGCAAAGCTACGACTAATTTTGATGACACAGATAATATCTGAATCAGAAATGACAGCTAAAGATTAATTGTTCCAGAACTTTTAAAAACTTCATCTATAGAGGTCAAAAATAGGAGATGAGTGATTAAAGTGCACCAGCCTCTTCTCTACTCAAATTCCAACACTAGCTCTACTGAGTGCAAAACACTAAAGACACTAAAATGCACATCTAATTGGTCACAACACTGATCAGTTTTACTAAAGCAGACATGCTGAACTCACAGAAACTTCCACTTCTGTGCGATAAAGTCAGAGGCAACCAAACACTCCCTTGTGGAGAAAGCTCAAGCTCTTCTTGAGCCCTGTTCTGAAGTACAGGTTTTCCACAGTGATTTTAGTCCTAAACGCCTGTTTTAAGCCTGCATCGTGGCTGTCAAGAGCCCTAGTTAACTCAATTAACTGCTTTGAAAATCTCACTGAACTCAATATTGGTTTGCAGAGCATGAAAGTTGTGCTTTTCAAATGTCCTTGACAAAAAAAAAGGCACTGTGAACTGTAGCTTATAGCACAGGAAGGAGAAAATTGCCATCTCTGGCAAACTTTAAAAAAATCCTTGCTGCAACAGAAGTGAAAATTCACTTTGTTCTCAAAGCTAACATAACAGTATGCTGACTGACTTTGAGCCATCAAATTTAATAAAAAACCCAAATAAAACCCCAAACCAAAATAACCCCCCAAATCAAAACACCTTTTCCACCACTTACAAACAAAAACTGGATCACAGATCCACTTACAAGAGAAGTCCACTCTGTGCCAAAGGCTTTTGCAGTAAAGAAAAAGGAACTATGTAAAGACTAGTGACATAGAAGTCATCTTTGACATAACTAAAAGCTCATCTATTTTTGACTAGAAAAAACCAGAACTTAGATTGATAAAACTTTGGATTTCACTACACAGTTCAATAGTATGCATTTCTGAAGGAGCCTTTTCAGTTTGGTAGCAATAAAAATACAAAAATAAAAAAAGCAGGATGATTCTTAAAGTAGAATTATGCCTCTGTCTGGAGGCTGCCAGTAAATCCTCCAGCAAAGCAACTACAATTTGAAGCAACCATGCTTCCTATATTGACTATTTGATTTTTCCGTGAGATCAACATGTGGCATTTTAAAAAAAGCTAATGGATCCATTAGTAAGGACTATGGACTTAACCGGACAAATTAAAATGTTGTAGCAATTATCTCAATTCAATGATACATAAGGGGTTATCATTTGTATTTTGGACACCTTCATTTCATATTATAATTAAAAATATAATTATAAAGCATTTTAGCTTTCATATTTACTTGCTTTAACCTGAACTTTATAAATCTTTAAGGAGCAGCCAGTATTTAGGGTTCCAAACGCTTGAGCTATCTGAACTAACAAGACTTGTCTAAATGATGGCCAGCCCTGGAACTCAGCACCCACACTCAGATTTGGGTAGCAGGAGGACCAGTCAGGCCTAACACTGATGCTTTTACCACATGCCTCAGTGGTCGAGAACAGATCTCTTTCCTAGATAACACGTAGCCAAGTGGGCCACCACTGTGAGCCACTGCACAATAAATTACCTCAGAAGAGAGAAAGGAGTCAGCTGAAGGCTCCCTTAGCTCTTTTGGAGGAAATGAGCTCTCTCTCCCAGTATTTTTGAAAATAAATGTGTAGCAGAAGAATCTATGTTAAACTGGGAAAGATTTGAGGAGTGACCCAAACATTTTATTCCCAGTATCTTTTAGTAAAATCTTGCATGAAGTCACTCAATTAAAACACTTGAAAGTAGGACTACATGCATTAGAACATGCATTCTACATGCATTAGAAGCCCTAAAGACCAAATAACTTAGGGTACAAAGGCTCAGCAGTGTTTTCTGCAGTCTGCTTTGCAAACTTTCCACAATCCAGGTCTAGTGGACTGTCCATTACAAGCAGTTTTCTGAAACACCTCCTCATAGGCTATTTTATCTTACTATTTCAGCTACAAGTGTCAAAGGAAGAATGGAAAATCAGAGCGTATCCTTGCTCTACTCTCAGGCTACAGGAGGAGAAAAACCCAACCAAACAAACCACACATTCATGATAAAAAGAAAAAGAAGTATAAAAGCTGAAACAAGAAGTCACAATACCTGGCTTATTCTCTAAGGAGAAACATGAGAAAATTTTTTGCTATCTCTAACTTTATTACCAGACATTGTTCAAAACTCCCAATGATAAAGGTCAAACGAGAAAGTACAAAAAATAAGATNTAATACCTGGCTTATTCTCTAAGGAGAAACATGAGAAAATTTTTTGCTCTCTAACTTTATTACCAGACATTGTTCAAAACTCCCAATGATAAAGGTCAAACGAGAAAGTACACAAAATAAGATCACACTTCACAAACTTCTTTCCATATTTTTATGTATCTTTGTATGTATGTCATACACAGAAGAATAAGGGCTCATTTCTTATTTTTCCAGGTTAGCAGGCAAGTGTAAAGGTTGGTCTACAAACACGAAAAAAAAAATTCCAATTTACCAAGAAGTCATTCTCTGCAGGAAGAGTCTTAAATAATTCTCTCTTCTAATGTAAAACTTCTGTAACTCCTTTCAGACCAGCCTTTCAATTTAACAGCACTGCAGTATCCCATTCAGCTATTTACAATGGAGAACGTGTTTACTGAATTTTACCATATACTATCCAATCTTAGTATTTTCAAACATTTAAGTAAGAAAATGCAACACAGTAAGACCTGCAATTCTGCAGCAAAACAGGTATATGCTGGTTTTAAATGTAGCTATGATTCAAAATTATTGCTTTCTAAACCTTCTAAATTAACACAGCCCTAGAGCGTGCACCTTGCTCATATGTTCGGATCAACTCAATAAGAAGGCTCAGGGTCACAAGATTTCTCCCTTTCCTTTAAATCAGGCTTCTAGCAACCTTTTGTTTAGCACAGACTGTTTTGGTTATCTTCCTTTGTAAGGCCTACAAATTTTCCTCTAATAGGACCTTGTTAATACCTAGGGTTGCTCTAAATGAGGACTTAGCTGGACAGTGTTTAGTGGTTTCCTCTTATTACACTGTAGATTTTTTTGCCATCTGAATTTTTGTAATAAGGGTTTTGATTTTTTTTTCAGTGCTTGTGTAAATCCACACTGGATTGAATTTTATAGCTCTTGGTGCTTTTACAAGGCAAAAGAAAGACATGAAATGAATGTTCTTATGGCAAAAAATGAATAAAAAAAGACGTATGAGTGCATGCTTCCTCAAGAATTATGTAGAAATATCTTTTAAAAGCATCATGATCAGGTCACTTCTTTAAACCTTTCCAAGGAGCTGAAAAATTGCCCTTCCTGTATCCCATTGAGGGAATTACCCACTGAGTTGCTCTTTTTGTCAGTTTCTGGGAGCTGACTGGATGCTGATTCTGGAGTCGGCTGCCAGGTCTTCTCAGCAGAAAGCTCAAGTTTCTGGAAACTGCCCCAGCCAGCACACTGTGTTTGGTGAGCTTCAGTAAAATCTATATTTGCATGGTCAAATTTTGAAGAAACCCAGCTATTAAATTAATTGGTGGATTTGAAGGACTGCATCATTTCTCAGGATACTTGTGGGCCTATTCATGAGAACTGAGGTTCAAAAAAAACCCCAACCAACCAAACAAAACTTGTTTCTTGTATTAGTTGAGAAAGATAGTTTCCTAAAATAATGAAATGTCAGAGCTTTCTCCTTGTAACCATGAGAAGCAATGAGAACCATGAGAAGCATTACAAGCAATTAGAAAAGTTATGTAAAGGTCAAGGGGTGAAAAATTCAGCATTCAAATTGATTCAGCTCTTTAAATATAGATCTAGGAAGTTAGAAGGTGCTACAGAAATAACTTGAAAGTAGAAATACATTTAAAGTATGTTAATGAAACTAAATGAAACTTCACTACCCTACTTGAGATGAAAGGCTGGAAAAAACAACTCTTCCAGGCTGCTACTACCATTTCATAAAAACACTTCAAATAAAAAGAAACACTTTTGGGGGGCAAAATAAGGAAAAGATTAAGCTCTGTATAGATTTCCAGCCTCATCAAGGGACTAACTACAATTTGTTGACAAATTAGCTTGAAACAATTTTCCCCAAAATGCAGGTAACTTGTCATCTCTATCCCCATTCCCAGAATTCCAATTACGTCAACTTGTTGTACTATTTTGTATTTTTTCTAAGAATTTAAATTTTGCTGAAACAGAAATCAGTGCATATAACTTTCTTGTACCTTATACTGATCTTTTTTCTGTATCTCTCTATTTAGAATGTAGCCATACCACCACAACTGCTTTATAACTTCTATATGTATTTCCACTTTATGTAATAACAAGAAGTTCATAGAAACAATGAAACACTTCAGTCTAAAATTTCCACTTTGCCCTTTAAGGCCTACTGAGGCATCAGGAGAAACTAAACATTAATGGCTGTATGTGAAAAAATTCCTACTCCTTGCCATATTTGAAATCTACTTACAACTAACTGGAGATATTAATGGGCACGAGACATGAAAAGCTGTAGGAGCATAGGAACAGACAGACACAGAGTGTTACTCCCATGGAAGCTTCCATGAAATAAAGAACTTTGAACATAGTTAATTTCTACATCTCTACCTCTATCTGCGAGCTCAGTTAACAAAATGCAAGGACTGTATTTCCTACTTTACATTCAGCATAACACTAAGAATTTGCAAATACCTAGCCTATAACATGATTTTAATCTTTTGGCATTATAACCTTCAAGATATATCCAGAAAATTACCAGTTCCTCAATAACTTCTCTTTAATCTTAATAGTCCTCCATATATCAAGTCACAGCCAAACATTATCCTTATCTTCCCTCTATATCGATGTTAGAGAAGAAAAAAGTGCCTCAAACAGTAATTCTCATCTCATATTAGGTCAAATATACTGACTTGGAACCAAAATCTGATTTTTCTGGCACATTTATAAGCTTTGCCATTAAGATATGTAGCTTGTAAGTAAACATCCATTCTCTCTATTACCATCTATTTGTGAACTATTATTAATATTTCTGACTATTACCATCAGATTGTGAACTATTTGGCTCCTAAGTCCCTATAGAAACACACAATTAAATACAGAGTAGAAGCTGCATAGGGAGAGGTGATTTTTGTGAAGCCTTAGTACATAGCTTGAGCACTTCTAATATTGCACATGTTTCTCTAGAATATTCTTTGTTCCACATCCGCTTTTACAAATGACTATATGTTGAAATAATTGCTTAACAGAAGATTTTTACAGATATGTGTTTTGTATACACAAATTTAGACGATTTTCCCTGTATTAGAAATAAAGGAATAATTTTCTTGATTTATGGTGATTCCTGAATTTGGCACCAGCAGCCTCTTACAATACAGCTTCAGGACTCATTTAAGGCAGACAATGTCAATAAAAGAGGTGTGGTCCTTCTTTTCCTCCTCTTACAATGAGCGCTCGCACAACCTACTCTTCAAGAAATTATTCTTTTTCCATCTGAATAACTCCCTGAATAACCTGATCACACAGGTGCCTGTCTTCCAGTGTCAGCAGAAGCAAGGGCTTGGCAACATGTGGCCAGACATAGCCATATATTGCCACTCTAGGGACTTGCCTTTTCAGCAACAGCATAGGCTCAGACCAGGTTCAAATAACTGTGACTCTGTACTCCAAGGCTCAGTTTGTTAATATGGTAAATCCAACTACCAGGCTCCTACCATTGAATCAAAAAATGATGCAGCTAAATGATGCAGGGACCTGATCTGCTATGAACTCACTCTGCCAATTTAAATTTGTTCAAAAACCCAATGTTTTTGGTACGTTAACTTCGTACCAGCAAGCTTTATGCTGAATCAGGTATCATCTGTCCTTCCTGCAGCTGGCATAAAGTCAGCATAAACACGGCGTTGCATGCACTAGCTAATTAAAAAGGAAAGTGCCCGTGTGCTCACACCTGATCCGGATCAGCTCAGCACAGCTGAACGATCCAGTAGATCACAGATGCACTGCGAGTGACTGCTCAACACTTACCTGCATTTTTCACACACAGTGGGTACGGACACACAGCCTGCACTTAAGGTGCCACAGGCCTGGTATGTGGAAGATGATAATGATCCCCAGCTATTGCTGAAGTCGAGAGGAAATTGAGGAATGTTTTTTTCCTGCCTCCAAAGGACCAAGCCTCACAAGAACAGCTTGGGAAGAAGCAGAACCGTTTGACAGAACAAAGCATTCTTCAGGATGACAATTTGAAAGACAATATTTGATTTTCAGGGAATTTGATCTAGGGTAAGCTAGATTTCTACCCTATCTTACAGCAAGACACCACACGTTCCAGCAAACTGACAGACTTATGACCAAAAGCAAAAAAGATGAAAAGTACTGTGTTAACATTACACTGTACTTGACTGCTGTTGATTTGCTCTAGATCTTACAAAAACATCCTAATGAAAACCATGCTCATCTGCCCACATGTCACAAGAGCTAGATACAAACAAGTAAGTTAAAAAAAATAAAAATCCAGCCTTATATGCCTTTTATTCTCTTATTCAGCTGTGGCATAGTTTTTATATTACTCTGGGTGTAACTGCCTACAGTATTAGAAATAATGGACAGGCAGTATAACAGTTGAGGTTTCTGGCGGTGGTTTTGTTAGGTTTTATTTTTTTTTGTTTTTTTCTTTGGACAGGTTATAAATCTCTTCTTTATGCTGTCAAGAGTAAAGGAGAAACATATTTCAATAGCAACTTTAAAACGAAACTCACAAATTACTACCATTATGCTAAGTGCTAGATATCCCACTGTGCAGTTTTGCTTTGTGAATTTTTACCTTCTTCCATGCACACTTTTAGCCACTGATCGCACAGCCTTTCAGTGTTTTCTGCCTTTTCCTTTAAATAAACTGGCTCTGGCTCCTTCCATCTGGTTCCCCTTCCGTCAGCAACCCTGCACCTGTTCACACCTCCTCTCCTGTTGGATTCCACTGAACATTTCCTCCTCTGCCAGGGCTATTCTGGCACTCGCAACCTTTCTGTCATTCAATCCATCTGTCAGAAGTGAACTTTGTTTACCGCAAGCTTCTGCTTTCTTCTTCAAGAAGCAAAGCCCCTCAAGGTCATTGTCAAATGAACTGTCGGTGTAGATTTAAATCCACTTCTGCTAACCAGCAGCAGATGAAGTTCTTTACAGTCCTGTATTTGTGAAGCTCAGTTTGGTGTATAGGAGAAATAGCAAGAAGCAAAAGAATAGCTTTTAATCATTATTTGTTAACTCCAACAGCTAACATGTTTTTCTTCAAATATATGTATCTGTTCCTTCTTGCTAGGACTAGCACAATCTGAAAAAGACTTTGCAGAGCTATGTGGAGAAGTGCAAAAGGCTCATAAAAATATTACAAATAAAAAAAATGAATGAAGGCTTTTGACTCTAATGCTATGTAACAGAGCTATTGACTAAAAATACAAAGAGAAAATGGAAACAGTTTAATAAGTTTACAGTAAAACCTTAAAATGGCCAATAGCACTCATTTTAAATTATTTAATCTGCAGCATTTTTTTGCCTTACCTACTGATATTTCAAACGCAACACTATTTAAAGAAAAAAATCTTTAACTATTTTTTTCTTGTTTACAAGTCTTGTAAAATACACATATGCAACTCTTTATTAGGCTACTGCCTTCCACATTGGGGCAAATTGTTAAGATTCTTCGTCAGGGCTGAAATTAAATTCTTATTGTCAACAGGATACCTCATTTTTAGCAATTCCTGTGTCCATATTTCTTTTCAGGAATACATTCTAATAACCAAAAGTTCCTGAATTATTAACTAATGTCCTTGACAGTCTCGTTCTTCTAAAATAAGAAATACCTTAAATTTCATGGCATACCTTGGTATCCTTCAAAAAAAAGATAATCTTTCACCAAGATTAAATACAATACCAAAAAAAAAAAATACATATTTGAAATTTTGCAAGTAATTATAATAAACCACCCATTTTATTACCCTTTTACAAAAAATGAATTTAAAGTAAAGTTGTATGGGATCAAATCCAGGAGGTAATCCAATCTCATTAGCAGAAATAGCATAAATAATATAAATTAGCATTTATACTTATGTTAGGTCTGAATTTGACTTTAATGAAAACTGCATTGACAAGTACTGCCCAAGTGTAGCTGAATAAAAACTTAATACTGATCTATCACCTATATGGGGATTAATCCCTGCATTTGCAGGGACAAGTTTTCTTATGCTGTGGTCTTCTTCCATAGGAAACTAGATGCAGGTGATCAAATGCACTGGAAATAGAAGAGGAACCTTGGTACAAAAAAGACAAAAAAGAGTATGCAACAGTGTCCCACCTGACTAGAGAGATACTTTAATCCCCCAGTGATTGAAGTCCTGTGGAAGCCAACTGACCAACAAGGAGCAGCTAATCATGAACAGTTGCTCCTATTTCTACAAAACCATAGTTCGGTGTGCAAACCACCAAAGCCACAGGGGCAACCAAGAGCAGCACACTGCTAACCCTGCCAGGCTGCCAGCACAGGCAGGGCCAGGAGGCCAGCCCTGTCGATAGGCCGACAGCAGCTCATGTGCTCGCTGGGGACAGGCACCTCCCAGCTCGGCCTCTGCTGGCCGGGCACCGGCACAGGGGCACCGCGCACGGGCTCAGGAAGGAGGGCAGCCAGGCTGCCAAGGCTGCAGGGCTCAGGGGACTTGGTCCTGCCTCCCTCCAGCCACTGGCTACTTTCCCCAGCAATGACAACCTTCAGCCTGATGCTCTTCAAAGTGAAGTTGGATAAAGTCGCCAGCTGAGGACCTTTTTGGGTTCTTGGCTGAATTTTTTTTCGAGGCAAGAACTTCAGGAGCAGAATTTTGCACAGCAAAGAAAAAATACCCACAAATCAACAACCACTGTGACTGCACAAAATAAACAACTTTGACTATACTTCTGAAAGCACAAGACAGCTTTTAAAATTGTTGAAGTTCACAAATTCCAAGTGCTGACAGAAAAAGTACATTTTAGCTTATTGTAAAAACAAGCTTTTGATTTACTTGAGAGAAAAGCTTTAGAACAAATCAGAAATAATGATAAAAATCAGAACCATTTTTTTCCAGTAGCAAATTCAGCAAAAAATCCAGCAGCCTTGAATACATGTATCTGAAAGACTTCTTTGGTTCAAAAAAATAAATCATTATCCTGTTGTCATTAGTCACACAAATAAAAAACCTAATTTGAATGAGACCAAAGTAAATATTTGATACACACTCATAAACTTATTACTGTTAGTGCTGAATAATAACTGCTCAAAACAAAGACCTTATAAAGATGTTTGTTTTCTACAGCAGTTAGTCTCTTCAGTGTTTCATCTGAATTCACCACTCGCTCCAAAGCGCTTTAAGTATTGTCACTGCTCCTGAACCACGCTCTACATGCAGTAGCAATTTGGCTGCCTCACCAACCTGATGTGATCATTGATGTGACCAGTTGCAGTTTAAATGCCGTGAAGAAAAATTTAGATGAATCTAACACTAAAATCTGAAAATGTATGATTGCCTTTTCCTCAAGAAATATTTATTGTAGGACAATAAATACAATTGTTAACCATGTTAAAACTCGTTTAAAATTAATAATAATTTATAAACACTTTAATGTTCAAAATCAACATATGATTCGGTATTTGTTCCTTACTCCTTCACTTACATTTTCTTTCCTTCCCTTCTAAAATTTATCAATGGCCTTTATATGCTTATGCAATCACTAAAATATGTTTAAAATATTAAAGAAAATGATATTTAGATAATTGTGTCTTATCTTGACACAAAGGGTATCAGCTTCGAAAATTTTACAACACACTGCCAGAAGACGACAGAACCGATTTATTTCAAATCACTCAGTATCAGTCTTCATAAAGCAGCATATGGTCTTATCGTGGCAGGTAAAATATTTTACCTTCTATAATAACGCAGAACAGCTAATTTATCTACATGCTGTATAATCAGATAAACAATTTCAGCTGCACTATGAAAACCTGTGGGCAAGGGAGAAATTTATCCCCCACCACTTTATTGATTTTTCCACATATACATTCATATGACTGTTAACAATACAGGCTATTCTTTCTTCCACCTCCTTCTTCAATTACCTTAAAGCAAGCCCTTCTTTTCAGTAGTGAAAATATTTGCAGTTTCTGCAGCTGCAGGACAAAGAACTCAGATTTTCACAGAGGTACTCAGGTGAAAAGGAAGGGGGAACATAAAAAAGATCTGCAAGATTCAGTTGCAAGTAAAGCAGAATGAATGACAACTTTCAAAGCTACCACAATCATTTACTAATGTGCTGCTATAGCAAATAAGTCTAATTTTTTTTGACAGCACCAAATTAGATTTATTGCAGAAACTGCTGCATAAATAGCATATGGCTATGTTATACTACCTATTTCAAATCCCTGTAATGTTTCCTCCCCTCCCTGCTCAAAATGGATAATTGAGCCAAGCTATAAACCTTCTGCAGACAAGATACATACAAGTTCAAAAAGCAGATGCAGGACACAAAGGGTTTGTTGTTGTTTTTTGTTTTTTTTTTTTGTTAAAATTGTCTAAAAAAGTATCACATATCCTGATCAAACAAAACCAGGCAGTAACAGGTAAGATCTCCCTTGCTACACTTCAGGATTTTATTTCCCTCTTTCCTCGATAAAATTTTATTTTCATTTCTCTTTCAAGCTGGCAGTCATCAACACGGGGCATGACCCCGTAATCCTCTCACACATGACTACCTCTTACTTGCACAAGAAATCCTATTGATCTTTACTTCTTATGCGAGTCAAATTATTCATGTGACTCAGGATCAGAAGGCTCGGACCCTCATACACTCCTCCCAAGCTCTCATTTATGAGCGGGGAAGTGCCTCCTTCGAGCAAAAATAAAACCCCAGAAAACTGGTTCCATTCATTGGAGGGGCCCAGCCCTGTGGGAAGGTGCCGACCTACAGCTCTCCCTGCTTTCGACGGGAGCAAAGTTTCCGTATGGGTTTCCCGGATCGGTCCCCGGGCCCACGTGCTCTCTCGCATTTCTGTCACTCGCCGCGATCTCCGTTCGCTCTAGCGCTACGGTAAAACACGGTAAAACCCACGTAACCTGAGCACGGGGCAGGGCCGAGAGCGAAGCCCCGCGTTTCTGAGGGACGAGGGGGCGCGATGCCGCCGGCGGGACGCGCTCGACGCCGCGGAGGCCGCGCTGCCGGCCCGGGCCCGTCCCGGCCCGTCCCGTCCCTTCCCCGCCCGCCTCCCAGCTCGTCGCGGCCGCGGCGGCGAAAAGACCTTGGAAGGTCTCGCGTGCGGCCGGCGGGCACACCACTGCACACATCGCGCACGGCTGCGGCTACCCCGCCGCTCGCCTGGCGGTGGTCAGTCCTCCCAGCTGCCCTATCCGTTACTGTCTGATTAGCTCTGCGAAGGAGCCCCTCCCCGGCCAGCTTTCCCCGCCATCTGTTCCACACGCCATGGCTGCCGCCCAGCAGCCTCGCGCTGCCCTCCTACCTGGCACCCGGCTCCCGGCCTTACCCCAAAGTGCTAACACAGGTTCTCGCTGCTGGCAGAGTCAGGATTTCATTACTACTACTTTGACAAGTGCAGGGTTGTTTGTAATTTCTCTTTTATCCTGATTTTGATTGTACAACCACCTCCCACTGATTCAGTTTGCTTCAGTTTTGTTGCTCACAGATTTTACTCTCCACATTAATCTCCCTCTGGCATGTTACTGCATCTGTTCCCTTTTTTATTATTAATTTTCAAATTCCCACAATTTTTGACAAAAAGGAGGTAATCTACACTCTGCTTCTGCCCATTTCATTTTCTTTAATTTGGAAGATAAGTATGAAAGCGTGCCAAAGAAGTTAATTCTCCGTTAACAGTTTATTTTCTGGCATCCTGATGCCTTTGTATATGAAACCCAGATAGAAATAAATGTTGACTGAATCACAACAACATAGTCGCAACCGACCCAAAATTTAATGAAAAGTAAACATACGAAGCAGAATCTAAAAAGTTTATTAGTTATCAGAGTTGTTTCACGTTATCACTCATCCCTACATTTTAAAATAATGCTTTTGCATATGATGAGCAGACGATAAAAAAATTAAAAATCAAGCACTGGTTACACCTCATTTCTGCTTCCTCCCCACACACCCCCGATTCTAGTGTTATTGGTCCTTTCATCAGTCAGTCAGTCTGAGAAGATTAAGTGTATCTCAGTCATTTAATATTAGTAACAACATTTCTCCAAAACTCCTTCCCAGCATAGATGATGGGCTCTGTGTGCTAAAATTGTTGGAAGAGGTATGGTATTAAGCATGTTGCTAACTAATAGATAATACCAGAAAAAAACAAAAACAACCAAACAATAAATTGTAAGTATTGTGCAACTCCCTAGAAGGCTGTGTATGACCACCAGGAAGTTTACGTTTTATCATTTAATAGTGTAACTTAAATAGGGAAAACAGTGAATCAGGCAGGCTGCAAACTCTGACAAGGAACACTGGTGATGGCATACAGCTCAACATCAGAGCTTCAGAGATTAAATAATGCCACATTAAAGTGGAAGGGTATGTGCTTTATTTATTGTACAGGTAATAGAAATTAGCCTTAATGGAATCACTGGACCTAGCAAGAAGCACCAATGCACACTAAGATGGCTATAGCACTGCTAAACCCAATTGGGATGTCAATAGATAGGCTGCTTTCTAGAGATCATATCATTGTCAAAAAGAGGGAAGAATTATCACCTAATGGGGGAAAAAACAATAATCAAGAGAAACAACACTCACTGACTCACTGTAACATAAACTTTAATCCTTCAACAGAGTGACACAGGGATGGGGCAGCTTGGTGGCTCTCCTGAACGTGAAAGCATGTGCTCATTTAGTACTTTTTCCCTACCTACAAGCTGACCACCTTCTGAAGTTCTTACAGTGTTTCATATAAGCAAACAAGAATAATAACATTTGAACTAAACTAAATCTGCTTCTATTCTAGTCAATTATATTTCCTATCAAATTTCAGTAACGTTTCAGTCAAAAATATCTTGAGCTATCTATCTACCTGAGAAAATGCATGATGACATAATAAAATTTCAATTTTGAAATTTGAGGATTCCCTTGCTTCTTAGAATTTATTTAACTTGTTTGGCATATGTGAACAGGAACTGTATCTGACTGCAACTGAAACAAATAATACCTCCAGATCCCATCTGAAAACAAAAGAGGAATTTTTAATGATGATTCTGTTACACAAGAATAGTGAAAAATTTTTTTACATTAGATGGCACACTAAGATCTGCACAAGTTGTTAACATCTTGCATCTTATATATGATCTTTTCCATGAGCATATTGACGTAATTTTTAATGACTATTTTCTCATAACTAGGAACAATAGATGGGCTTCAGGTAAGCTTAATTAGCAAGACCTAAACTTGCCAAAGTAAGAGCAATTTAACATTGACTTAAGAACTAATTTCATAAGATTCTCCTACTACAGTAACCTCAAAGCTGAAACTAGGGCAAAAGAAACCCCCAAGAAGATGTAAACAGTCATGGTCAGTCTCATAGCATGGTAACATCTGCAAAGTTACATGACTGACAAGCAAAACTACACAGTAGAAGTTCTGTATTTCCCCCGTCTTTTGAAGACATACAAATTAGAATTACTAACTAGATTCAATAGCAGAAAGTGCATGTTAATCGCAAGTATTTCTAAGCAACATATTGCTCCAGGAAGAAAGGTGACAGGAAAAGGCAATTTTAAACTCTGTGGCAATGGTTTAGAATAGCTAATTGTAACCTTTTTTTCTTCATTTTTAACAAGTACATTTTGTTAACTTAGAAGCTGTTTAGTTGATAATCAATCAACAGTGTCTGAAAACTAGGATACAAAGTGGGACTCCTGGAGAAGAGTGCAGTTCTGCAGAGTACTTTCTTTTCTCATTATGACACAGACTGCATGTTTTTTCTCATTTATTCCTTTCATATACATTTATCTCATTTTTGTACATTAAAATCCAAAGTTCATTTTATAATCCTATTTATTTACAATATTCAAGTTAGAATCAGTGGATTAGCAAAGCTTTTCTCGTTAGTAATACAATAATTCATACAAAACAAAGAATCCTTTCTGTATCTCCTCAGCTACTTCTAATTTCTGCCAGAACAGCACAGACAGGTCATGCAAGGCAACAGAAAGACTATCCACAATGGTGTAACAGCAGTACAGGCCTCCCTCAACTCCAGTGTTGTGAGAAGACTTGGAGTGAACCAGCTGGTCCTCTCTTGAAAAGAAGAGAATCAGCAAGACGAGGCCAAGGCCAGAATACCCAAGAGATGCACTAAATCAGTGCAATTTCTGCAGCAACCTCCCACAGGCAGGACTCTAGAGCTTAAAATCTGTTTTCCTTGGCAAGCGCCACAGTGAATGAGTCTACAACCCCCATAGGATTGCTATTACCCCCACCCTTCAAGTATTTCCACTGACACAGTTGCCATTTGAGGTGAAGGGAATAAATGAAAGAAGGCAAACCATAAGTGAATATAATTTACATGCAACAACTATGGATGTACCAATCCATGAGAAACATACTGAGTTCAAAATGCAAAACTAATGCCACTAGAGACATGTAACTTTTATACCTCCACTAGCACAGAAAACCTGCTCTGCCAGGAGGTGAGCTGAGAGGAAGAAAGAGTACAGGCTAAGGACAAGTGTCATTTCAGTAGGGGACGTTTTCCTCTGCAAGGCAGGGGAAACAGGTAGCACTACGAGAACATTTCAAACCTGCCCTACAAATTTAAGTTCAAGGGGAAAACAGTAACAGCTCAGGAGCAATGAATCACTAATCTCTTTTTCCCCCTTCTTCAAGCAACATCACTTATCATCACCTAATTCCTGGAAAGCAGACACTCCAAGTGTACAGAGAACACAGAAATCTACAAAGTGTAGAATTTGGGGAATGTCAAGAAAAAAAACTGAACCTATTTACCATGCCTCAATATACACATTTTTCCATTAAATACATGTAAGCATAGAAAACATTTTAATTCTTGTAAGGAGATGCCAAACATGAACACACAGTAATACAAAAAAACCTCCCAGTCCAACCGAAAAAAATGAAACCCAACCAACTAGCCAAATCCCCCCAAAACCACGAGAAAACCCCCAAACAACCAAAAAACCCCCAGGAGATCAGGACCTTGCAGAAGAGTGTCTGCACTAGGTCAAAGGAGCCACAGCAGTTCAGCATCTGTCTCAAAAAGCAGGTATCTGTGAAATTGTATGAGAATAGGGCCAGCACAGAGAATTACTTGCCCAAAATACTGTTCCCAGCATCTAATGATTTGCATCTCAGAAACTTTCAGTCAGAGACCGTACATCAAAAAGCTACCTGAATCATCTGCATGTTAGGTATCCAGCTTTAATGACTTTGCTGTGTAAAAGCAGGCAATAGCTCTCATTTTTACATTTTGAGTATTTTCACAAAAAAAAAAAAGTTTAAAAATTATAAATTCGCTAGTCAGATTTCCTCCAAGATATCCAGAGCTTTATTGCATATAATCAGCCTCTGCTAAAAGGAGCGTGGTAAAGCCATTTGGTTAACTATCACAACAAATCATTATTAATAAAGTTCTGCTAAATCCAAACTTTAGATATCTTAACAACTCACCCAAAACTTTTTTCAAGTTCATTAACCTCTAGCATATTTTTTTCTCTAAATACAGGCTGTTAGAGTGGTACTTTCTTCCATCTGTTAAACAACCGTGCTCTGAATTACACAGAATTTCAGCTGAATAAAAAAATGATTCATTGAATTTAATAGTTTAGACAAGGCTCTATTTTATTTCCATTTACTCAATGGCAGAATTCTCACAAAGCCCAAAAAGTACAAGACTTGGATAAACACACAGACTTCTGTTAAGTGATAAAAATCTGAGCTTTTTTTTCCCCCATGAAAAATTTAAACTAACTTAACTTTTTCCCTTAAGTACTGAGTAAAAGCTGCCAGATTTGTTAATGGATGTTCATTCTTGGGGGAGCAGGGCAATGGAACAAAAAACCCACACACACACAACCTGCAAACAGTTGGACAACAGCATTTTCCAAGACAAAAGGAAAAAAGTTCTGCAGTTACCCAAACTCAAGTTGCAATGAATAATTGGCACCTCAACCTTCTGGAGTTTTCTAGAAATGTGTAATGAATAGTGCAGCAAAAGACAATGGGAATTATAGTCAAGGACAGAATATGCTCAGGGGAAGTCTCCCATCACACAATGCACTGTACTGTATCTTCACTGCACAAGAGACTGAAACACCCTCCTCACATACTTGAGCTTACCTCATACAAAAAAAAATATGTTCATTTATATATTTATATACATATTCCTGATCATTCAGCTGAAGAAATTTCAGGTTATTAATCTGAGAACTCCTATGCTCAAAGGTGCTGGTCTACACTACAGTCCCAAACAACATTGCAAATATATTTGTCCTACTAAGGACAGTAACAGAACAAAAGGTATCTGCAGCCTCCCTTGCTCTTCTTCCTGCCTAAAACCATGCCACCTCACCACCAGGGCTGAACATTGTCTTTTCTACACTATTAATTCACTTTTACAAATTACAGTTCATAACTCAAGTTCATAACTCACTTTTTCAAATCTCCACTTCTAACACGACTGAGGGCTAGTCCAGTCAAAGACTGCAAGTATTTACAACAACTGTGGGGAAGCCTGTGGCAAAAAATTAGCAGAATGAAATTGGTACTACAGCATGTAATAGGATAAGGGGTACCTGGTGAGGTGCAGTTGGTGCTCAGATTTACTCAGCAGTTCTGTCAGTTTTAGGCACTCCTCTCTGGCTCCTGTCACATCCTGCTGGGCTTGTTCCAAACGCTGTTTGCTTCCATTCAGTTCTAATCCCAGTTTTTCTATTTTCTTAGAAAATTACAGAACCAAAGAAAGTATATTTAAGAAATACGTTTTAAGACAAAATAAAGGTGATCAAAATACCTGAAAATAAAGCACACTTTTGTTTTTGAACAAAAGTAGTTACTTGATAAAAACTGCAGAACAAGCAAATGAAAGTATTTGAAATTACATTCTTAATGAAAAGCCAAAATATGTTTCATATTTAAATACTCTAACATACGATCAATGTTATTGTGTTCACGCGGTTTAAGAGTTACAGGCATTCAAGTATTTTCCATTTTTCTCATGTGAAGGCTCCATATTTGTGGCCTGAATTCACAGAGCCAGAGAGTCAGAAAGCCAGTGGAACAGTGGCCATCTTCAGAACCTGCTTGACAAAGGATAGCTCTCATGATAACTTATTTATTTTCATTTTTTTTAATGCCTCTTACATAATCAGTTACAAGGGGGCATTTAGCTTTGTCACCTAATATTACACAAGAGAATAAATGTAATTTTGTGATTTTACCATTATTGAAAAGAAGTATGTATGACTTCTATCTGAACCCTAAACATACCAGCTGCTGTTAATCCTATTATTTTTATTAATATCATTAGTCCTCATGTGTCAACATAGTAACTAAAGTTGATGAGTCTATTAACTTATTTTACAAATAAACATAGTCAAGTTTGCATGACCCTCTTCCATTCCAGTGATACATACTAGATATATTCTCAGAAACAATATATTTAAGTCCATATACAACATACAAGTACCTGTAGGAATATATCTGTAACACAATATTATGCTTTGTCCCAAGGATGCTTTTAAGAAGGCAAGTACAGAATAAGCTGACAATGTAGTTTTATCATGTAGTAACAGTTCTGCACTAACTCTCTACATAAATATTTATTTGTCATTGGGCTGGAGGGAACTTGCATGTTTTTCAGTCAACTAACCTGCAAAAGGTTATTTGTAGCACAGAATAAAGTTGTTCATATAAGGAGTTGGTGCTGAATAGCTATTATACTTTAAACTCATAGCGTAGATTATTTGTGGTAGCTTCCTTATGTATACAAGACTCAATATCTTCTTTAGTTAATGAAATTATTCATTCAAACATTCTACAAAAACAAATTAATATAACCCAAATGAAAACATTTGAAGCACCTTCATTACAACATTGTCTTTTTTCCTCCCATAAAAGTGTTAACCTAAGCTACTTACAGTAAGTTATGATGTCAGACAAATACAATCTCTTTATCTAGAAAAACACCATTTCAATAGTGTTGGCATTTTTATAAAATTGCCATTTACTCAACTGCACACTTTTCCCCCCCGAAGAGCACTCAATAAAGGTTCATGAAGGAAATTTTTATTAGAATTTAAATGTCACCTTCCTTTATCACATGTACCTCCTATCAAATTCTATTGGGAATTCCAAGTTCAAATGCAAAGATAGTAAAACTATCTACAAAATCCTTAATACTCTTCCCTTCTAAAGAATATAACAACCTATTACGCTGACGGAATATTTTAAAATCAGGTGCTCAAAGATATTCAGTTACAAATGCTTTGCATTTTCACTTTTTAAACTTTTGTGTATTTTAAATAGAAGTCTCAGTGGGTTCTCAATTCTTCTTAACAATAGCAGTTCATAAGTGTTATTTCTCCATTCATAGTAAATAGGGACATGAACTCTTCACTTTCTTCACAAGTTAAAGATAAGGAAGTTCTGCAACATTCCTAAAATCTGCTTTAAAAGTGCATCCATTCAGCACACCTTTAAACACACCCAAACGACAAATTAGTCCAAAAGCATCAGCTAAGTACTTTAAAAAAGCACAACCACAGCTGAGAATATAAATACACTCTAGATCGTTCCTTCAGGGAAAAGTTTCAAGGAACAGATGGGCTTTACACCATTGCCTCGAGTTAAACAGGCTCAGTCAGGTTTTGACACAGACCCACAGAAGGAAGCAAATTCCAAGTGCAAGAACCTCTGGTGAAAATGTTTCGTTTCCATCAGCCAGATGTTGAACCTTCAGGGCTGAACTCAAGAACACATGCATAGATTTTAGTTGTCATGAAAGTGCAGGGGGAAATTCTCAGATAGGGAAGTGTCACTTCATGACAGGATCTTTAAACATTCACAGGTGTCTTATAATTTCTATTAGAAGTATCAAGAAAACAAAAATGTGGCTTGAACAATTTTACTTGTGCTGCTTTTATCAGTAATTCCAGAATCCGGTATCAGCTCCTTTACACTAATGCACACAAGTGCATGTGCATAGGTACATACAGACATACATAAACATCTTAAACCACCAATATTTGGAGGTGCTTGCAGCATGACCTATATTCTAGAATTCTAGTAATGATCATGGCAGAAATGGCAGACAACCTCATGAGAAAGGGATGGCAGAAAAACGCCACCCAATAAAACATGTTAACAGCAACTCGGAAAAAGTCAGTCTAGGTATATTTAGGCTTATCAACTAAATTATTCTTTTCAAAACATCAAAAAATGTTCATTCAAAATAATTTGGTAGGAGCCACACACAATACCACATTTACAGGCTAAAAACAGATCATACTCTCAACAGTATGGGATACTTCAGTTTAAAAATTCGGGTAGTAGTTTGAAACATGAACCCTCAGAATCAGAGACATGTTCACACAATAAAAAAAATCCTCTTCTCTCCCCTGTTAACAATAATAGTCTCACAAATACACTTTGTCCTGAATTCTGAAATGTATCTAGTCCATCATTAGGTCATCATAATGTAATTGGGATTTAATCTACAGAGAAATTACAGAACCAAATAATCTTCTTCACTGTTCCTGCAGGGAACCTTAGCAGCATTTTTCCCAACTTTTACTCAGAATAATTTTTGTGTTACTTCAGTTACCATTCCTTCTATCAGGAAGCTGTTAGTAGTTCTGTAGCTGCTATCCAGGCCACAGTGTAATTGTAGGGACAGAAACAAACCACCAACTAAAGCATTTTGCTGACAGCTCTGTTTCTCATGCAGTGTTAATTTGATCCCTCAGTGCCTATCACCTGTGATACAGCTTTTTACCACATGACCAGAAAGTTATTTCTTCAAGGTACTTAACTTTTCAATGTATGTGAGAGACAAGAGATGGAGCACAGAACTGCAAAAAGACAGATGACAATCTTGCATTTAAGAAAATCTGAAACAGATTTTCAGTATAACAAGGAACAGAATTATCATAATGTATACGTACAACAAGACTACATTAAGGTTAGAACAGGCAACTTCTGGTGCTTAACTCTGCAACTTTAATGTTCTTATTACTTCTGCACATAATTCCAAAAGTATTATTTAATATGTCTTGTTCTGCAGTTGCCCAAACTCCCAGGAATATCAACAGGCACTTTGCCATGGTAAGATGGCAGGCTAAACCTCAGTAGGAGCAACACCATTATTAGTAAGCTGAAACACACCAACACTATCCTGCATTTATACTCAGCTCAGTTACACAAAAGAAGTTTTACTTAAATAAAAATGAAGCATTGGTGAAGTACCCCTGCAGTAAAATTTTATTCTAAATCAATTATTCTTTTTTCAGTGTTACCATCAACCACCTTTTATATCTGAAGTTTTCCACTTCAGAGCACATAGGACCCTTCTGTATCTTTTTCTGAAGCACTTAAGTGTTTCACTTCTCATTCACTAGTTTGTGATGCATTTAAAAATTATCTTCAGATTTTTACAATGCATTTTTAGAGGAACACACTAGAAATGCTCATTCAGTGACATAAATGCAACTTGCTGAAAAACATAAAAGATGATTTCTCAAACACTGAATCAATCCTCAAATATCCTTTGGATAACCTATCTGACATTATCTTCACCTAACAATACTTACACATGTTGCAAAAATGTGCTTTTAATTGACTAGACATTTCTATAAAATCTAATTAAATGAAATAATAATTTCACTCAAAACAAGTCAAATTAAAGATTTAAAAAATTACTTTTCATACCAATGCTGATTCTATTGTATGCAAAAAACACAATTTTAAATTTCAAACTAGCAGTTGTTTTTCACAGAATTTTACATAACAGCAAACTGACAGAAAAGACAAATAATTTTTTTTTAATAAATGAGGATGATTAAGTGGTGATAAAAAACTTGTACTCTGAAGAAAATGCAAAAAACAATTTCAGAAGACTTTTAACAAAATGAAAAATAAACTAAAACCAAATTAATTCTTAAGTGATTTATGACATTCACTGTTGCCCCAGTATGTTCACACATCATGTAAAAAAATGCACAGTATAACCCAAAAAGGAAATTTTGCACTGACTATATCATTGCCCAAATTCTGCAGAAAAATAATTCCGGCAAGTAAAATATTAATGTGAATTTACACTACATTTTTTTTGTTTCATACTTCATTTGCCACCCTTACTAAAAGACTGAAGTGGCATAAAATAGAACCAAAAATAGAAGAAAAAACACAGAGTAATAAAAAGTGAAATATAATTACTGTGGTGGTTGGTATTTGGATATACATCCCCAAAAGGCAACCAACATCTACAAAAACTTACACACTTCAAATTAATACACTTTTGCAGGCCATGATGCTCATAAGCTTAGCCTCATTTACTAAAGTAGCCTTCAAAGCAGAGAGACCAGTGATAATGCTCAGGACCAAGTCTTTCAAAGAGGTGCCCCCAGTATGGCCTTGCACATACATTTAAACACCATGTGTACCATTGACAGGACATTTTTGCACTCTTTCACACTGATCTCAATCCATGTTGCCTTCATACCTAATAACAGACTAATTAATCAGAGATAGAACTAACTGGATTTTTTTTTTTAATTAAATAAACCCCCAACAAAACAAAACTGGTTTTGCAGAAACATTTCAAGTGTTTTACTTGGATTACTATCTGGCCATATGCAGCAGGGGTCATTTGCAGTCATTTCTATCCTAATCCTGATATCAATCAAGCAACTCTAGGTTCAGAGTGGTCTCTAAACCTCAGACCTCCCAGGCATGGCCATCTGACATAGCATATTGCACCTGAAGAACTATCCAACTTTGTGAAGAGAGTTAGGGCCATCACAAGGTTAACCCCCACCACATCCCAACAATGGCTTTCTCTCTTTTGCACTCTTATCTGAATTACTGCTGCTTCTCATTCAAATCTGAATGAGGACACAAAGCACTCATGAAAGCTACATGTGGTTTCATAGGGGAAACCTCCATTCTGGAAATAGATTTATTATAAACTGTGAGAATATTCAAATATGTACACAGGGCTTAAAGGAGTTCACAAAGACCACCTCTTTCTAAGATGCTAATTCACAAAACCACACGGGACTACGGTAAATTCTACAAATCATTTAGCCAAAAATAGGAATCTGAAAACCTTTCCTGACAGGAAGGGCAAGTAACCTGAGCAGAAACACGAGAAGCAGCCCCAAGAAACACACATGGTTCCTGTGGAAAGTTTTTTTCTGTATGGCTGGCTCACAAATGAATTGATCTGTAAAGACCAGAGGGACAAGAAAGACATAGCCTAGATAAGCAAAGCAGGTTGTCATTTCTTAGATGGCTATTATCCTAACCTGATCTGGTGGGACTGTTGAATTCCTCAAAGACAAGTGGTTTTGTGGCCCCTTTGTCACTTGTACTGCAAAGTGTGATGGCGCCTGGCACTGCCACACACCTTGTGAGCTTCACTAAAAGGCAGAGCCTCAACACAAGAGCCATCACCTAGGGAAAGGCCATCAGCCACAAACTCTCTGCTTCTCAGCTGATGGAGAATTAACAGACAGGACCCTGTGGAAGAGAGGGGTGCTGGAAGAACTTTATGGGAATAGCATGGAGGATGGATGCGTTTAGAGGAACACACTTTAAATCTCACTGAAGCAAACTTGTTACCCGTGGTTGTTAGCTGGGGCAAGAAAAAATTATGTTGTAAAGTACAGCTTTATGAGTACACACATGCAATTTTTAAATTAAGAAATAATCTTTAAGGTCTGTTCTTGTGCAAACTCTTGAAGAGTAACGTGCTCCCATGGATAAATACCCTGGGAAATGACAAGAGGGAATAGCTGAAACATATTATGCAAGGATTTTACCTCATCATTTCCATGAAAATGTTTGCTTTTAATTTGCCAAAATATCTGACCTGCAATACTATTTCAGGAACAAAACTTCCAATCCCATAGAGATTACTACAGTCACATTTTAACAGAGAACATTGCTGTAATACAGATTAGCTCAGCAGCCACCAGCAGAGATAAGAAACTGATTTTGCTCACAATGGAACAAGATGATTTTTTTTGTTAATGGATTGCACAGGTGGGAGATGGGGGACAATGAGGTAGTGCAAAATACATGGCTCACTTGCTGATAAAAATTTCAGAAAAGGAAGGATGCGTGTAGAAAGAAGGAAGGGGAAGATTACACCTACTTCATTATTGAAAAACAGGAGAGAACAAAACCTGTTCCTTTTATCCTTTCAAACACGGTTTAAGACTATCAATGTGAGATTGGTTCTTACTTCCTGGACAACGTTAAGGAATAGCTGAAAAAAACCTATGCAGTAACAATTGACAAGTGATAGGGACTTTTACACTCTTTTTCTTCTGATTGTTGATACAATGACTACTGATAAAACAACCATTTTTTCTAGTCAGAGAAGAAGAAGAAAAAAACTAACAGAAACCAAGTATTTATTTAAGTAAACCCACTATATCAAGAGATGTGCAATTCTTTTCCTACTTTGAATAATTTTTAATGCACATAAACAATTTTCTCTTCCCATATACAGTGGGAAGACATCACTCTGTGTGACAGAACATGGATCAAGGTTACATGGGCCAAACTACACCTATAAACAATAAAATCCTCATTCTCTGTTATTCCTCTTAGCAGGCTAGATGCTATGGGGAAGCAGACCTGTACAGAAAATGCAGACAAGTGAGTAAAGAAAAGTCTACAACTGGGAATCCTAGTCCCAAGGATTTTTCTTAAGGAAATAGATAGGATTCAATGAAGGCTGCTCATACCACTGATCCTTGAGGAATGGATGGCTGACAGAGGAAATCTATGCCACAGCAGCATAGCAGCAGCCATATTATAATTTTATATACATTGCAGGGTTGTAGGTCACTGTCTTCCTCAAAAATCTTGAAATGAGCTAGTAAGTTCAGCAATAAAAAAAAAAAATTATATTCCTCCTGAGTAGGCCAGAAAATTAATATCAAACAAGGCTTAAAGTACTGCTATTTTACTCTTATTTACTAATTTTCAAATTAATGCATTGAATGCCCAAAACACAAAATTATTCATTAGGAAGAGTTCACTTACAGCAAAGGTTATCACATTTCCTTAATGCTTTCTTGTCCTAAAGCAATCTGGGTTTGCTACTTTTAAGACCATTATACTCAGATGAGAGTATATTTCAGACCAGGTGAGAAAATTTCATGCTAAGAGTTTCAAGCTGTCTCCTGAGTTTTAGGGTTCCCCCCCCACCCCTTCCAAATATTACTCAAGTATACGTTTACTTATTTAATAGAATTTCTTCTCAAAACAGAATTTCCAGAGCATCTTTGTAACTAATGAGGAAACAGAGTATCAGATATAGATATACACTGTTACAAGAATACACATAACACATAATCCTAACCCATCTTCTCCAATTATAAAACCTTGAAATGTTCAAACATCTGGTGATATACTGAATGTCACAGCTGTTGAAAACTCTAGTATTTTAAAGCCTGGCTCATGAAAGCTTGGTATATATTAATAAAAAGACATTTCAGTGAAACAGGGTCTTTAGAAGGTGTTACTGGTCTTGCTTTGGATACTCTGAAGCATATCCAGGATATATACCCAAATTCTTGGCCTGAACTATTTCTGATGAAGACAGAGTCAGTAATCTCTCCCCTTATAACATCTAAATTAGGTTACTATAAATCATGGATTTATGACAAATGAGATAAACATTCCCAAAATACCCTTTGGCAAAATGCTTTTGGACTGCAATTTTGCCAGATTTTTATTTGTCTGCAAAATTGTCAATCTATAATGTACAGAGGCATCATTTAGGTTCTGTCATACTGCACAAAAATACTTTGGTGTGTAGCTCTTCCTATTTGTATAGGTTATGCATGTCAGTGAGTCTCAACTTTTTATTTAGATTTGTGAACTGCAATGCAGAAAACTCTTAAAAATCTGTGGGTTTTAGTACAGTGTTTCTGGAGCTTTTAATTCTGATACCTACAAGGTAGGCAACAGAATTCTGTAATCCCCCCTTCAAACAATATCTGCCCAAATGTAAAGAATTTTTTTACAGGCTAAGATCACTAGCTTGGATTTATTTCTACAAGAAGTATTTATCTGATTCTACAAAACATGATAAAACAAAATTGAAAAGCTACAGTTAGTTTCTGCAGTCGAATTTAACATGTCCTATTACTTCACTGCAAGGACATAAAAACTCCCAGTGGAGCCATGCTACTGGTAAGAACTGTCCAATAAGGAGGAAGCCCAAATTGGCTTGGACTGCAAAACCTAATATTTAAAACTGTTTTCTCTTCTACATGCTGAAGCTTGCATGATTTTATAAGCCAAATATAAATTATTTCAGACAAACAGAAAGAAAATTATTAAGAGTGAACTTCATTTTTCATTTTTTAAGGCAGAGCAGAAAAGAGCAAGTGATGTTAATCTGAGGAACAATTTCATAGCATGTCAGAAGTAGGATTTCTGTTAGAAATGCATAAATTATGCCATGCAGTGCTTACAAATTAACAAAAAAAGTATTATAAAAGTGAAGCCCTGCTGTGTCAAATATGCCACACAATTTTTGTTCTAATAACAGCAATTTAGGTTAGGGCGTGACTTTTCTCTGATATAGCTGTGCTAGTACAACCCCTAGTGTGGACACAGTTTACTGCCATGAAGGCATTATATTCATATAATTTATAAAGCTTGCTCCTAAGCAGTAAAAATATTAAGTCATGCACTGTTATTTCAGCACAGCTACATCCACAATGGGAGGGCTGGCTGAGAGGGAAAAAGAGAGGGCAGTAGGTTGTGCTACTTTACAACATATCAGGCCAGATGAACAGATGTGGGTTTTGTGAAGAGAAACTGTGTGGTACATGTCTTTCCCCCACCTCCCTCTGTAATCCTGATGTTAATCAGGATCATGATGGATGATATTACCAAACAGTTATTCAATTTAAATGGTAACATTGCTCATTGATTCTTTATTTTTAAGAAATGTTCATGTAAAATGTTAATAACAGAGAGTTATAACAGATACTGACACGTAGGTATTTGTCCTAATCAAACAATAAATACAGGGGAAAAGATATTAGGGTAAAAGGAAGTAAGACCAAAGACAGTCTCTTTAGGTTTCCTAAATGATATAAGTTCAATTTTGAATAGGATTTTTAAATACCATCATATGCTAAATACCAACCTGTATTTACTTGACATACAGATATATGTATCTGGTGATTCTAAACGACACGTGGGGCTTTCTGCCTATTCTGACACACCTGAATAATTTTAATCCTTTTTTAAAAGTCACTCCATCTAAACTAAAAAATATCTTTGAAACTGAAATTTATCCACAGTACAATTAAAAATACAATTATACCTCAAGAAACAGTAAACTTGCTCTCAATATGTTAAAAGGCAATCCAAAATATGATCTTTTGCTTTTAAAAGAGAAAAAAATATATAATTTATACAGAATAGCACGAAAATATTCATACATTATTGTCTCTCTAATTTAAAAAAAAAGTAAATATGTATTTATTATGAACAGATGGTGGCCAAGGAAGGTATCAGCTCTGTCTCTTAGCCAGAAGGTCAGGTCATGGCTGAGAGACCAAAGAACAATTATTATTTGCTATTCAGTGCCACATAAGATAAAACATTCAGGTTTTCTTTAAACACTAAGAGAGATGCGATTGAACTGTTTTCTTTTTTGGTTTTTTTTAACAAAATTATTTGCAATAACTTATTAACATTTGTTAAAATTTGATTTTAAAATCCCCACCCAACAAGCAACAACAGAACAAGGCACTCTAACACTTTCCTTGGGTTGCCTTTAACGTGTTAAATAATCCTAGGACCTATACAGAACTTTTTGGGTTACTGGAGTCACAGCTATAAAACAACTGCTAGATACTGAGTCTGAGAATTTAAAAAATGTTTGTTCTCCTTTTTTTGAGGAACTAATAATTATATTTGAACAAAATAATAACATTATTACTGAATATCTAATCTTTATCTAATTATCTAATAATTTTTGCTGATAGGAACTCTCCCTCACATCATTTCACTTTATATCAAATTATAAATCACCACATTTGGGTGTATTCAGCCCCACACTGATCAAAATACCAATATGTCATCACATGAGGTTAAAATATTTTGTTAAATTTTGTAATTCATTCAAAAGGCAATCCTCAAGCAAGTTGGAGAACGGGATTTAAAATCCAAGATACTTCTTCAAGTATCTTATTAAACACATCCTGTTTTATTTGTATGCCAAGATTATGCCAACTCTTTTATCTGTGATATCTGTCAAGACACAGACGACAAGCCTGTTTTTTGTTTTTCAGTGTCCTTAGGCCTAAAGGATGCAGGAGTGGAAAAAAAAAAAAAAAAAGCAAACCTTGGAAAAAAAGAATGCTTTAAGACCTCTCTTCTTCTGCGCTGTATGATTTTCTATACATGTTGAAGGGTTATTTCACCTAATAAGCTCCTCCTTTGGATTTAACATATTTTTCCTTATAACTTGAATTAATATTGCTTCCAGACTAAGCTTGTACTATTAAGTTAATAAACTTACTGTCCTACATGCAGCTTTTTAGGAACTGGTAATTAAAAATTTAATTTTTGAAATACTTCATCTTCCCCCTACATATATTCATATACAGGGAAAGATTTGTTCAGTTATTTAAAAGAA
The DNA here is from genome assembly GCA_013397295.1 of Polioptila caerulea. Taxonomy (NCBI): domain Eukaryota; kingdom Metazoa; phylum Chordata; class Aves; order Passeriformes; family Certhiidae; genus Polioptila; species Polioptila caerulea. The sequence continues at coordinate 403,960 of VYXF01007458.1, forward strand.
AAAGAATGGTTCAAAACCTGTTGGACAGGCTGATCAAATAACAAAAAGCATATTAAAAAAAAATCATCCTAATGTGCATGTTATGTATCTGTGTATTCAGAAGACTCTTATGTGCAAATCACAACTTAAGAAGGAATACTGAAAGAGTGAAGTCCTGGAGAAAAATGGACAGAACCTCAAGAAAAAGGGCACTTCAAAATATGCAGATTACACCTGTTCAAGCTGTTTGCCAAGTATGTTGCAGGTTACTCTAATAATCTTTCTTACTGCATGGGATGTTTTCTTACAGACTACCTGTAAGGCATATACTGTTTTTTGTATTAAAGAAGCTTAAGATTAGCAACAGTTACTGCCAAGTGGATTTTTTTTCTACAGTTATTTTTTTCTAGAATGTTACTTTTGTTTTGGCTTTGTTTTTTTAAACTTTTCTATGAATCCCAGAATTCAGTAACATTGAATCTTTAAAGAAATTGGAAGATAAACTATTTTCATTTTTGGTATCATTAGGTTATGCTTAGAGTCTTTAATGTTCTGTTAGGCTGCATGAATAGGTAATTATGTGTGGATTTATTTGTGAGAAAAAGTGTATAAACACATGTATACAGTACACAGAATTTAAGTAGCTGGTATGAATAATATGACAGAGTAATTCTATATGAAAGCATGGAATGAGTGATGCGCAAAACTGAACATACTAGGGCTGAAAACAAGATCAAGATAACCAAGAGGTATTTATTTAGCAGTAAAATCTGGCTTTTTGCCATTAATTTAAACCATTTAACAGTAATAAATGACCACTATTAGAAAAATGAATCATTCCAGCTTCTGAAAAAACCCTACTTAGGCTACTAATAACTGCAAAGTTATAGCAGTATCATCTCTTACCTGGTCCTTAATTTCAAGCTCCCTTATAGTTTTTGTTCTGTACTCTCTGAGCTCCTTTTCTGCCTCATCCTTCTTCATTTTGGTTTGATTCAACTGATAGCGCATTTCTCCACACACCTGTTAGATTACACAGACAACATGATCTGTTAGCTTGGAGAATCCATAGCCCGCGGTTTGCAATTAGATCTTTTGGTGCCCTCTACAGGCCATTGACGCGCAACGGATTTTTAATTTACAGCCCTTTCAGGTCTACAAATGGGAAATATTTTTACATAGAAAGGTGGATCTGAATTCTATATATAGTCATTAACTTTGACATATGCAGTACCTTCTAGATTCAAATATATTTGGATCAAGATTTTGCTAAGTATAAATGCCTATGTTGTAAATTTATATCACTACAGTTAAATGACAGTTGCTGTTTTTATACTCTTCTCTCATTCGCTGTAAAATCCCAAGAAAGTCTATGTCAACACTTTCAAAACCTAGAAGTAAAGCATCTATCACACTCCTAATTAAAGGTGCATTTTAACTTGCCAATTTTACGCCGCTGAAAAAGAAATTGTTTAAATGTTAAATTGATCAGCGCATTACAAACTTATTGTAAATTAAAGAAAAACTCTTAAAAAAAAAAAGTTATTTCAATAGATACATAGTCCAGAAGAAATGGATCAAAGCAACATTTCAGGAAATCACTTCTACAGAGGACAATTATTCTCTGCTGTTGGAGTGTTTGTTATATTACCCCCTCAATCCATCCCATCTGGCAGTTCAACATCAGAGGATATGTGAAGGGGTTAGGAGAAAGTGAAAGAAATAAAAAAAAACCCAAAACAAAACCAGAAGATCACTAATCTCTTTCATATAACTTTACTGCTGTGCAGGGTTGTTATTGTTTCAATATTCAATCAAAGCTGTCCCCTTTTAGTCCTTATCCTGTACCATCACCTCCAATTTGTGCCTGTTCATTTCACCTTAATTAACCAGCCAAATACATGAACATTCCTTAGTGAGAACACAAATTATTTACTTACAGCCCCTCTTAGTCAACTTTCTTCTAAACTCACTCTACTTTCCTGCCTTGCTTATATTCTTTCAGCACTTGCTCCTTAAATGTACACCCTTTTAATTTGCTGCTAAAATCCTCTGTGCTTCTCAAAAACATTCTCATATATTCTACAACTCAAACTAATTTCTGTTTTTCAGTCTTATACCTCTTCTCTTTCAATTTTTTTTTCTCCTAAAAAAGAGGTGGGGAAAATGTAAATGTGCATACTGCAATGAAATAACTTTAGGAAAAAACTAAGGCAACTGTCATAACTTTTAAGAAATAGCATCACTTATAAATTCAAAGGACAGCTCATGAATTTAGCAATTGCAAATAATGCAAAGCAGCAAATGCTCTGAAGAACAGCAAAGTTCTTAAGTATTTTTTTATACACTAAAATATTATATGCAACTAAAAAAATCTTGAGCTGCAAGTGCATAGCTTGCAAACCTGGGATTTCTACCTCCTCCTTCCGTTATCTGAAGGATGTAACAAAATGGAATATGTCACTTCCTCCAAGTGAAATAAAAAAAATTAACAATCCTCGCCTTCAGCTCCTCCACACACTGTACAAAGGGAATAAAACAGAGGAATCAGCAGATGGTGCTGTCCTAATAATGGATTTTTCAGTATCCTCAAGAATGAAGGAAATAGATCCTCACTCCATATTTTCTTTCCCTGACTTCTAGTGCATGAAGAAAAACAGTATTTTGGATAAAACTCAAAACAAACGTGTTGCTATTTGCTGTTTTTAACAATGGCAAACTGAGTCTGGAAACAGGGGTCAGATTCACAAGCAAAGATGTCACATAGCCAATGAAAAGGCCAGGGTGATGCATGTAGTCTTGTCAGCTCAGTGGGTGGGAGGTTCCTCCAGGATTTTCAAGACTTCTCAGTTTAGTACAGGGACACTGATGAAGTTTTCCAGTCTCTCAGGACAGCGCAATAAATTGACTATTGCAAGGTGACCACCTATTCAACTTCGTATTAACATGGACTGAACCACAGTATCATCTCCAGAGAGTAACTTCAAATTGGTAGGGTACAAAATTGTTCTTTTAAGACCAGTGAATATTTATACCTACTGCCTCCTCCACCACCTCCTCACCCCTGCAAGTGGTGCTAGTCATTTGTGAACCCAGTCTGAAAGACCAAAACTGTGTTTCAGAATTGGTAACTCAAACCATTCTGACATTTTTTAAATACTCATTTGTCTTTCAGCTAAAATTAAAATAAAGTTTCTAGTAAGTTGGGATGACATTTTGCTGTGAATTTTCTGCAATACTTTTGCCTCTTTCTATCAGCCAGGGCAGCAGGAGAAGACAGGAACTGTTGAAAACCTCTCCTGGACTCTCTAGAGGCCTAAAGAATAAATTGCTCCTCAAATCCTGGCAGTTAACAACTCGAGAGGTAGGATGGGCCCTGGGATTATTGGTAAGGAGCACAGACATTTCAAGAGGCTTGTAACAAATATATTTTTTTCTTTCTCATGTTATGCCCCCCATTAAGGCTCCAATAGATTGAGAAACGTGCAAAAGAAAGCACCCAAGAGTGAAATATCTACACAAGATGCAAGTTAAGCTGTAATTCTTAACTAGAAGATGTCTTTGTAAGAGCTGTAGTATCAATAGTACTGAATTAAGCAGTATACATCATAGAAAGTCTAAAGGAAAGAACCTGAAAAACACTGAGTTCATATAGCTCCCTTTATTTTAGCACTGCAAGTCCCAGAGGTAGCAATTAAGGGCACTGTTGAATTCTATGTAGTCTCACTTAGACCAAATTCAATTCTTTACTGAAACACTGGGAAAGTGTTTTAAATAGTGACCCTCATAGGCTGCAAAGTAGAAGTTAGCTTCTGCATGACAAGGTGACTTGGAAACGGAAAAAGTTCTTTTTTTGCTCCGCAACTGTAGGATAGCTGTAGTGCCTCTGGGATATTGAGATGAAGTCTACAGTTACCACACATTTCTTACCAAAACAGAGGAAAATGGACAGGGTAAAAATCCTCTTCTTTCAGGTCACAATGATAAGGAAAACCAAGCAGAATACTCCTTTTTAAATGTGCTTACCTTATTCATCTCCATTTCATGAGATGCAAGCTGGCACTGTGATTCTTCTAACTGGTTAACTAGAGAATTCTTTTCCCTTGTAATTCTCTCTACTTGAGCCTCCAAAACAGCCACATCCTTAGACAAAGCTGTCACCTGAAAAAGTCCAAGAACACTGTAATGATGCAATTTGACAGATCAAACTCTTGTGGAACTTTCTCCTCAAAAGCAACTGTATGTAGACAAAATACATAACATTAAAAATGTAATTAAAAAAATCAAGCATGTATATTAAAAAGATATGCTATATTATTAATAATATAACAGAATATGGGTACATTATTTTATTAATGGGTTCACTATTTTTAATTTATTTATCATACAGTAGTTTATTTGAAACTTTTCATTGACTGCGCTAGTCTCCAGGACTTGTTAATATGGACAAGGTGCCAGAAGCACCTGGCTACATTGGTTTTGCAAAGTAAAAATATTATTTAACACCTTCTTATCCATCCTTATGTAGATAGATTCAAACTAAATCATGTTCCCCCAGCTGAAGAAAACTGTTGTTGCAATGACAGACCTTAAATTAATTTTCAAGTTCAGAAAACATTTCAACACTAGAGATCAAAGCATAATGTTGTGTAAAACTCATATAGAAATAGTATATTAAAAATTCTAATGTAATTCAGATGAAATTTTGCTGAATGATTAAAAAATATTATAATAAAACTGACAGTGAACCTTCAGCTATTTAGCCCTGAAGCTTACTAATATAAGTGGAAATAATGGTGTCTGACAGTTCTAGGTTAACTTTCAGAAATTCAAAGCCAAACCTAGAGGATTATATATTCATAACTATTTTTCACTCCTTATACATCTGCCTGATTTATGTATTTCTCCCCTTCAAACAAACCATTTTGTAAAGTAAGCAATAAAATATTCAGATGAATCTTGACTTGATCCACAGTATACCATTTCTACCACCTCATAATTCTAAAACATAAAAGTAGTTAATCATATGTAGGTGTAAATCATTAACATAGATCATCATTTTCTACAAAGTCATCCTGTATCTTTAATTACCAGGCATGACATCATCATAGTGTCACTATATGTTGTTTAATGTATAGGAAGGATTGAAAAAAAGGACTACAACTGCTAAAAGTGAGAATTGGTTCCAGTAAAACACATCTCAGTGGGTGATGAAATGCAAACTAATGTGATGACATGGAGTGAAAAATTCTACCAAAACAAAGTATGAAATGTTTGTCTAATAGGCTGTATTTTGGAGTGAATACACTGCTTTAAAGCAACTCTGTAACAAAACAACTAACTTCATAAAAGGGATAACTTCTAATAGATAGCAAGGAGTCAAACAAGGAATTGCTTAATAATGTCTCCAGTGGAAGAATTTCAGTTTCCCTGGCAACAGATCACTGATGATCAGTTCATGTACTTAAATATCACTTAGTCCTTATCACTCTGCTTAATACCTGTTTTTGTATCTGGAATTGGAGACAAAGAGGTTTCTTTATACTCATTTAAACAGTTTATTTTGCTCAGTCTGTGCTCTCCAGATTTTTAGAAATAAGTCATACAACTTATGAAAGAGTCCCAAAAAATAAGAAAAAGTCTAAAATCAGGAGAGAAAATCACTCTATTGTTTCCAAATCTCCACCAGAAATGGTTGAGATGCTGCAGATCAAACAAGCATAAAAACCATTGATTCATGAAGCATTTATCTCCCATTTCAATCACCTTAGAAAAGCCCCTAACTGCTGTTAGCTTAAGCTTTCCTCTGTAGACTCCATTGGGCAGAAAACCCTCGTGTTTTATACTCAAATTACAGCAGCATCTAGAAGGCTAAAACAAGGTTATCAAGACTATCACAATGGTCGAGGCATAAACGATGAGACAGATTCTGTCTCAGAGAGTTTATAAACATTAGTAAAAGTGAGAAAGAGATTCCAACACATTTCTGCAGGTGGGAAAACTAAACATATGATAAGATCACTTTGAAATTAGGATATTGTAACTTTAATGTATATATAAGATCAAAGTAGCAAAGAATTCTAAATTTGACATGTGCTAACTTCTGAACATTTGCCTTGGCAAAATAAATAATAATTTTTATAAAAGGGCTAGGTACAAACCTTACATCACATATTACTTAACCCTTTCTTACTCTGATACAGTGCATTCAAAATATTATGCAAACTAAAATCAAGTGCATAACAACAACAACCTAGCATGTATCTAGTGACATAGCACAGAACCCAGCTATTCAAACTCAAAGGATCACTTATCTACCACTGCTTTAAAGAAATGGTAGAAGTGATTGAGCTCTCACACCCAAACTAAAAATAAAAGATAAGCAAATGAAGTTCAAAGAGGATGATACACTCATTGTAATACACAAACAGAAAAAGAGCCAACTCATACCATTGCTGCCAAGTCCTCCCTTTCCTTCTTCATTTCTCGCCGCAGTGCTTCTTTTTCATCAGCCCTCTTATTTAGCTGGGCAGCCAACTCCTTTTCAAGATACTTCTTCTGTCGTTCCATCTCATTTTTCAGTTGCTCACAGTGGACTAGAGCCTAAAAAAACCCAATTTCCTTAAGTGAAAGAAATCTAAAATTTTTAAACAAACATGGTATTCATCTAACACCTTCAAAGATTCCAGTTTGCTATTAGAAATGTCTTTTTAAAATGCAGTTATTATGGTGTTTATACATATCCTACTATGTTAGCATCTAGAATAGGACTAACAAAATGAAAACAGATGTATATGTTCGTAGGTAGATATACGCCCTACGGTGGCTGAGAAATTTAATTGTTTTTAGAAATCATAGTAAAGATGGAAGAATTTTTCTGTGTGTATTTCCTGAAGAAGTAACTGTTCTAAAACTATGATTATTTGCCTTACATTTAAAATTTGAATTTCCTGAATGCACATCACTAGACTCAGCCTCAAGTACTTGACTCTTGGCAAATACAGTGGTTCCTGTCTAACTAAAGAACTGAAGGAAAAAAATAATAAAATATACACACATCCACTTAGACTCCATCTGAAGTGAACTACTGAGTGCAGAACACTGAAAAACCTGAAAGCAGTCAGTAAAGATGCAAAAAAAAGTTTGACAAATAAGTTTCAGGTTTGTCAAAAATTAATTCTACTAAATACCTCATAAAGTACTGCATAATTTTGGGTGCTAAAACACAGGGTTATAAATGGGTTTTCTATCAAAAAAGAAGAAACAAGTTCAAGAACACTTTCAAAACACTGATTTGACTATCTTCTAAAAATGCTAGGGAAGAAAAAAGATATTAATGCTGCTGTATCTCTGCCACAGTATAGAATTTGAGAGTTATGTCAGTTTAAAACAGAAATAAACTACAAGTAAATCCAAGTATTCAAAGCACCCTGAAGGGAGCTTTGCTAGCCTTTGAGTAAACTAGATTTATTTTCAACATTTCACTGATATCCAGCAGATTCTGTTTCAAAGAAGCTAAAGTAACATTCCTTTAGGAATTCTAACTTATTACCCTTTATTTTCAAATTAATTTTTTTAACTGTTTTTTTTTGGTTTGTTTTT
>VYXF01007458.1:411562-430378 GCA_013397295.1 Polioptila caerulea
TCAAAGCCAAACCCTGTGTTCATTTTTTCGGCTTTGGACTGTTCATGAGGAGAGACAGTTAAACCATGTTTTTTTAGAGAATGCTCTAACAGTCTCTATTCGTTTTATGTCACAAGTCTACTGTGCCTCTGTTATGGCATTGAATCCTTTTCTGTAAGAAAGAATCATCGACCAGCAAACAATTGCCTGCATAAAACTGCTGTAGCTTGATAGACATCGAAACCAATGCCACTCTAGAAGAAAGTAGTTGCATTTCAAGAAGAAATGTGTATTTTGTTAGCTCCACTGTTCTGACTACACAATGAGCAGTTCAAACAATTATTCTTTTATGACATTTGCATCCAAAATATATTCCTGATTTTGCTTCAACTCTGTAAACTTAAACGTAACAGATCTCTTTCCTGCTTTATGCAATAAAAAAGAGGCTACAAACTACAGAGACAACCAAAAGACATAAGCAATGGTGGTTTTAAATGATAAGCACCTGAGGTTAGACCTCGGGGCAACAGGCTGATGAAATTGCAATTATAGTAAAAAAAGGATCGTTTGTACTTACCAAGAGGTATGAAAGGCAAAATTAATGCAGTATAAGCAAAAAATATATTCCTATTCCTTTGTGTTAAAACAGTTTTGGAGCATAAAAAAAGCCATAGACTACTATTCAGCCTTGTAGACAAACAGGTAGCACTTCACACAACCCTACAAGCACACGCTCTTCTCTTACAGCACTGGATAAATAACACCAATTTTATCAATAGCACAATTATCTCAATCTTGTTTGTATTCAATTACAAAAACCAAACCAAAGCAGCCCTCTCTCAATTCCATAGTAATTCACTATTAGTACAGTAGATGTCACTAACTATCAAGGAAATAATTTAGGTCAATATAGGTTGATTGTTTACAGAACTAGGGCTAACACAGGCATTAGATCAGAACTGGTTTTATCATTATTATTTACATAACACCAGAAGCTTCCTGCAGGTAGCATGAGACAAGACTTCTCACTTTCAAAGAGCTCTGATAGTCAATCCGTTCTTGCACTGCTCTCATCTGAGGCAAAAAGGAATTATTTGTAAGCATTTTAACTATTCTTTCCAGAGTAGGTCAGAAATGTGATGTCAAAATTATCCTCTTACAAATCACGAATATCTTTGAAAATTCTACAACTGAATTTATATCAACTAACTGTGAAACTATATCAATTAAAAAATTGCAGTGCTCCACATAGTATTGATGAGAATTTAAGAACTTGAATACAGAATTCATATTACTGCTCAGGAACAGCCACATGGTGCAGTTGTTTTAAGTCTACATCATATCAACATATGACAAAGGTCTTATGCATGTATTCTCTCATTAGCGTGAAAACTAATTAACATTTGCATTAGATCTGAACAGTAAAAAGCTCTCATTTCAAGATGGATTTACCTTTGTTTTTTCGAAATTGGCCTCCTCTGCCATTTGCACAGCATGTTCAACTTGCTTACAAGCATTAGATTCTCTTTGCTGCATCTCTTTCATGCTTTGTCTCACTGAAACAAGTGCATCCATCAAGTCATCTCTTTCTCTGCATATTAAAAAAAAACAACCCAGATACTACTTCTTTATCTTTTTGTAAGAGAAAAGAACAAACAATAGGTATACCAAATATAAAATATAAACAGATAAAAGACTTAAGGATAGTAAGCAAGGCAAGACTGAAACTCATGAGTGAAAGACAGCATACTGCAAGCTTGGCAGATACTGAAAATCTCATTTGCTTGACAACCAGTCCTTCATTTCAGAAGGATGGACCACTAGAGAAACTGTCAGTAAAAGAGAGCAGAACTCAAGCCATTAATTTATGGAAGCCGAGCACATTCTGTTGACATAACAAAACAGAGATACGTGCAAAAAAAAAAAAAGAAAAAGGCAATAAAGGCAATATGGAATTACACTGTCCTTAAATGTAAGAGAGGGGAAAAGTAATAAAAAGGAAGGGTTAGGTTCAGCAAGTAATCACTAAGTATATCAAATGACAATCTAAAGCCATTTGCTGCAAACTGGAGCTAAACCAAACAAGAGGATACCCAGATTCTACAACTCCTCTGAACTTTTGTTAACTAAGACACTAAAATCTGTACTAAATGGTAAAGCAGAGTTGGCAAAACTGTAATACTTAACTTCACCTTTTCATTATTTTGATATGTTAAAATATTTTAAATTAAGTTTAATTGTCTGTTGTTTAGGTGCAGCTCAAGATTCTGGCTGAAAACTGTTGTGTTCTTAATGCTGTGTGAAATAGTAACACATTTTTTTGTATTTGCCAGAGACCTAGTAGTCATACTTTGAAATTTCATTTCATTTTTGAATTGGATAAAGTTTCTTTGAAAAATCCTACTAAAATAGCCTTGTTTTTAATGAACTGCACCACAAGTAGAGGTAGCTTTTAGATTTTTTTAAACCTCCAAATGAAATAATGGTTTAACATAGATAAAGAGGTCAGTTCAAATCTTTTATTTCAAGCTCACTGTAATATAAGAGGACAAGAATGTACTGATTTACAGTTTGTTCATATTTTCCAACAGCTGTGACCAATAATTACTTTTGTTACAAAAGTAGATTTTGAAACATGACTTCTCAGCAATAGAGCTTTGCCAGAAAATTTTTGGACTTGAAAATAGAACAAAAATACATAAATTCTGGCAGTAACCATCCAGTGCAGAGGGATACTGCCTACTTGATCAAGTCCATATATGTTGTGCGTCCCTTCAGTCTCCCTGCTTCTAACTGACCCACTATTCCACCTCAGGCTCATTCTAATACTTCAGAAACTCTAAGAAGCTCCAGATATATGACAATAAATAGATAGATGTTTAACAAACTTTGAGAGAGTTGCAGTATCCTATCAATATTACTAGCAAGTAGAAAGGGAGAGTTTTTTTGAAGATGATTGACTGGCAGAATTCTTTATGAAAAAAGAATTTAATGTTGGGATCCCTGAATTACACATATTCAGCCTACATAGCTGTGATTTTAAAAATTATCTAAATAAAAGCTAGATTTTTTTTAAAAAAAAAGGTTTCAGCAAATAACTTCATGTATTTTTAGCCAATGGAACTTCTTTTCCCTGTCTTATTGTAGTCAGAGAGGAACTACTACAGGAAATGCATCCTACCCCAAGCACATGACCTATTGTTGATGTATCTGAAAAGTTCCCCACATGTAAGGAGAATAAAGTGGAGCCAGAAAAACTTCCAACTACAGAATTATAATGAACTTTTGCAGGAAATAATCAATCAAAATGGATGGACTTGCACAATATTCGTGCTGAAAGAGTGAAGGACTTTTTTGTACAAAAAGTGCAGGAAACACTGTAAACAGTCTCATTATCTGGTCAGCCCAAGGTATCATAATTACATGATAACAACTAAAATTTTTTCCCACTTGAAATAAGTAGCAAAGCTATTGTGGATTTCAAAGTGGTTGGGACCTACATTCACTGATTTCAGCATTACAACTCCAGCTTGGGAGTGTATTGTTCCATAAATGTACATCTCTCTACGAATGTAACCCAAGACACTGAATATAAATGGTTGAATCTTTCCAAAGTACACAAAGTACATGCCTCCCCGAAGCCTACCTCGTCAGCCTCTCGATGGTCTGCACGTGGGCATTACAGTGAGTCTGTGCAAGGACAGCCTCGTGCTGGGCACAGGTCAGGCACAGACCACCAACCTGGCCAGAATTTCTGGCTGAAAACAGTGACTTCTGGTGTTTCAGCCTTCCTTCCAAATCTTTACATGTCTTCTGAGATTCTGAAAGGTCTTTTCTAGAAAGAAGAAATGAAAAATATTATTTGTGAAAGTATATAGTTCTACAAGTCATATTCATATACAATATATAACTACAAATGCAACCTAAAAAGAACTGTAAGAATCCCTGTAATTAACATTATTTTACACATTTCAATAAGCTAAGGAAGACTTTAACAGAAAAATAACAGTTGAACTGCCCAATCAAAATTATAAATAGACAAAACAATACTGTGTTAATTTGTTTCTTCCCCTGTAGTATCAGAAAATACTGAAGTTCAACAGAAAGTTATTAGATGAAAAACCTATAGGCTTACATTTTGTGTAAGTATAATACTCATTAGCAAAAAACAATAGCAGCTGTATAAACATTTCAATACTCTAACAATTGTCTGTAGCTTTTATTAATAATATCACTAACTTCATATTTATTCTCTACTTCCTAGACAAGAACCTAGATTTAATCAGCACATTCACTCAGATCCAGCAATATACACAACCTGAGGTCAAACACATGTGCAGAAAAACAGGCTTGTCTACAAAAATTTTTACCAGGTGCTCAGAAGAAATTTCTCCAGAATTTCCAAGCATGTGTCAGGCTGGGGAGATCGCAAGCAATAGGAATGTTAACATCAGGAAGTTCCAGACAAATGCACACTGTGCACACATAGATCAATTTGACAAATTGTGCAATGAATCCAAAGCTTTGGGTTTGTTATGCAGGCCATCTGGGCAGCACACACACAGGAAGTCTGACACATTCTGGTTGCATCGGATTTACTGTGCACATGATATATACACTGCATGCATTCTTATTTCCATCTGGAAAATCTTCTGTGCACTTTTTCCAATTTTAGTACTTGGACTATTACATATAACCCACTATAACCTGAACAGAATTTGCTCTGCATATATCCTTAGACAGTCGTGGTGCAACAAACCTATTGCTGGAAAGTCTTGGACAGAAATCAGCAAGTCCTGTGTACATTCATCCTTGAAGTTAAAAGGGAAGATAGTCTCACTGAAAGTGAGATAATTTCTCACTTCAATAAAATTTAGTTTTGCAGAACTTCCTGTTTGCAAGATCATGCCTCTTAAGAGACATCAGGGCTGAATAATGTACTTGAGGAACTTCTGAGACCACCTTAGCCTACAATAATGATTTTTGAGTAAATATAACACTTGAAGCTAAAGGGAAAAAAAAGTTGGATTATACAGCTGAAATTAAAGATCCTCCATTACATTCACTAAGACAACTGGCTTTGCACGTTGCAGGTTTCACCAATGCAGAGAGCATTCTTTTAACTTGTCTCTCTACCAGTAACTCTTTTCACACACAGAACAGTCTAGCATTTTCAAATATATGGAACCATGATTTCTTTAGGGAAAAACATAATTAAACAGTAGTAGAAAGTAGCTAATTATGGAAGTTGTCACACAAGTTACAATTGTAACTTCTCTTTTTTCTTTGAGTGGTCTATCTTACATGACCTTTTTTAGGTGAAAGAGAGTAAAAAAGAAGTTGTTCATTGCTACTGTTTCTATAAAGCAGCAGTAAATTCAATTTTACTACATTTATATTTGGGAGAACTTAATAAAAAACCAGTTTTCAGGACCATCATCAGAAGACACAACATTCAGACATTTAGGATTCCTCTTAGTTAAATTCGGATTAAGAGTGGTTCAGGCTGTCATGCAGTGACAATATATTAAAAATTATTTTAAGAAAAAAAAATAAATTTACCTTAGAGACTGTATTTGAGCATCAAGGATATTGACTTTTTCTTGATAAAGAAGTTTTAGATTCTCCTTTAGAAAAGATGGGAGAAAAAATATGTCTTGCTTTCTTCATAACAATCTTTACAAATAAACCTAGACTTTACTCACATTCTTTTCCCCTGGGGACATAAACCTGTTGAAGTACTAGTGGCAGAGAAACCTAAATATTTCACATTTCTGGAAGTCTAAAAAGTGAACAACCCTCCCATTTTTTGTTTCTAAATAAAGTTTTGTGCCAGATCCTCATATGGTAAATTGTTTCAATTCCAACTGCAGTCCTCAGTTCTCTACAATGATTTACAGAAACTGATAATCATGTCTCCAGTTTCCTCTTGCTCTCCCTCAAATTAGAAGATATTAATATATAATTATTAAGAACTTCAAGTACACAGGCTATTTATTCATAATACAGTGAGTTACTCTGATTATCTGGTGAAGAACTAGGTTTAGGAATCAACCATACCCACATTAAATACAATGGTGATAACAAATCAGATAAAGCACTACAATATGCTCACTATGATGCTTAGAAAGAAGTTACAATCAACACGATTCTTCTGATTTAAATGTGGCAGATGAAAAGAGCAATTACTGTAAAAAATAGCTTCCAAACAACTGCAGGCATCAGCGACCACTGAGGTCTTCAGCTATAAAACAATAGTACAAAAAACCCAAAACTATATGCTTCTATGAAAAAAATCCAAATCCCATTTAATTAAAGTACCATACAAATTCCACTGTATACAAGTGCACATGAATAAAATATATCAAAACTTTTCAATTAGCCATGTTTTTTCCCAAACACTATCCCACTACTTCAGAGCAAAAGGAAAATTAATATCCAGTGAAACTAAAAACACAGGAAGAGACATCATCATGTCTCACTTACTAGGACTTCTCTGTATCTCTAAAATCAAAAGGTGTGTAATTCAGCTAAGGGAAAGCAGATTGCACAAAGCTACTTTTGTACCTTACTGAGCCTGTGCTGCTCCAGGAGCAGAACAACACATTATGAAAACAGCTTCCTTTTTATGGAAACAGTTCCCACCTACTTGGGTGCTGTGTTACTCCTAAGAATCTCCAAAGTACAGTGAAACCGTGATCTTTAAACAAGAATTATCTCTGGAAAGTCATCATCTGCAGATACAACCTTCCATCTGTGTCTGACTGCACAGTAATATTAATTAGGGTATAATGAGAAGATGAGGTTTAAGAGAATAAAATTTGAGCTCAGATTCAGGTTCAGTCAAGTAAAATTTCTCCTGTGTCTGTTACAAAGTTGATAATCAGGACTGGAACAACAACAACAACACTGAACAGTTCTGCAAAGGTAGGACTCTGTGAATAAAGGTAATACCAACCAGTTCAACAGGCCATTTTGCTTTGTCTCCAGAAGCTGCTGTACCAAAAGCCTGATCTTTGTTATGTGCTGGTGATGAGGTGACAGGCTGGTGCGCGCTACAGTCTTTACCACCCAAAGGACAGGAGTTCTGAGTATTTGCCTGAAATAAAAGTATTAATGCTTCAGTTATGATTATGTAGGCTGTTTTTTTAAACAACTGTACTTACTTAAGTATTGAATCTTATAATCTTCTGTAGAATGTAAGAACCAATAAAAAAGTTAATTAGCTTAGCAACCTACAATAATGATGTTACCGTGTTTAAAAATTCTCATTAAATTTTGACTAAAATTCCATTTGCGGACAACCATTTTTATATCCCCCCATAAAAATAATCTGGCCAGATCCTTGAGCAGTGATTAAAGCAACAAAAAAGAAAAACTTACAGAGGCATCAAGAAGAGTTTGTTCTCTCAATGTGTATTCTGCAGTTAAGAATTTCACCTTCTGATGGAGTTCCTCATTTTCAAGTAAAACTGACTGTTCTCGATCTTTGACCCCACACAACTCCTCCTATAGGATAAAGGAATTGCATTTAAAAAGTTCCTTAAGATGGTTGTCAGCAATGAAATGTATCTTGAGACCAAGAGTCTAGACTAGCATTTTCAAATATTTTAACCCTTTAAGAATACTCAAAAGACAGACTTTGTATTTTTGCAGCTTAAATTCCCATCAATCTTCTTTAAAAAAAAAATGCGTATTTGTGGTAGGACATTAAAATGTCTTTAAAGACCCTTAAACACCAGTAAAGACCCTTAAAGACAAGAAACCAAGACACAGGGTAAGGGATCTACTGAACTGCGTTTGGCTGAGCTTTGGTCATCACAGCAATCAATCTGAAGTCCAAGTGTAAGCTGCTTTTAATACAGTTCTCCACATTTGGGGGACCAGGGTTTTAGTAGGTCAAATATGTTGTCTGATACCTTGTAAAACTTCACTTCTGCTTCCAAATGGTTAATGTACTGTGACTGATCATTGATTATAGGAACAAGATCAGCAAGGGCTGGTAGGTCTGCAGGCACAGCTTCTGGGGGATTCTGAAGGAAGCAAAGAACAGCATGTGTTATGTTCTCCTTTTCCATTATTGCAGTAAGATGTTGCTTGCACACAGAATACAGCCTCAGTTTCCTGGTAAAGCTTCAAAATGCACACAGAGTTGTTAATGGAGTCTTCTCAGAGGAACAACAGGCACTACTTCACACTTCTGAAGGAAAACAAGTGTCTTTATGCATATCCTTATTTTTGAAACTCACAATTCTTACACCTATGATTTTGCGTTAGAAACATACCTTATTGTGCAAAAAAATATTCCATAATATACTTCTCAAATAGAATTGAGGTCTAAAAAAGTTCAAAGATTCAGAAAACCACATGCTTGTTTTTAAATATTACTTTTGAAATATTCATCATTCAAAAAAAAATAAAAGAAAAGAAAACAAAAATCCCACAAATCAAAACAAAAAAAAAGCAAACTAAGCTACTAATGGCTAGCTATTACATCTACTAGTTATCTTACCTACAGGTTCTGCCAACAATGCATTAAAATTTCTTGTCCAATCCTTATAAAGGTTTAATCCTTCAATTAGGATGAGGTGAAAGTTTCTAGCAACAAAAACCTTACAGTCCAATTATACCAAATGTAAGTATTGGCTGTTTTAAAGGGGGGGGGACACTCTTGAGATATCTGGAACCAGGACTGCAGAGACAAATGGAGGATACCCAGAATCATCTGAAAAAATCTCCTTTTAGAGAAGGAATTCCAAATTTGCAACATATTCTGCCTGGCTCAGTAGACATAAACCCCATGTTCTATTGACTCAGAATTCACATTGATTTAAATTCTTAATCCTAACTACTTTATAATTTTTTTTTAAAAAGGAACCACACTTTTTAAAGTATATATAATATAGCCTTGATAATATGTGTAAGTCATCTGTTTCTCTGGCTCCTATTCATCCATCCCGTTTCTCTGAAAGAGTAATGAACACCTTGCAGCTGAGACCTCCAGCTGCCTCCCTGACAACATTACACCACAGCAGTGGTAGAAAATGTGGGAAAATTCCATTTCTATTCAAATGATTTTTCACAGAAAAGCAGTTCTAATGTTTAACCTGAGAAACATCACTGTAATGAAAACAATAGTTCTAAGGAGTTTTTCACTAAAAAGAAAATAACAGGTAGCATATTTTCTCAACACAGAAATAACAGAGGACCTCTGTGACATATTTTTTACCTTTTTAACAACATAATTGTTATAAATTTATTATAAATTGATTTCGGATTTTTTAATTAATGTACTCACAATACTAAGTGTAACAGGGTGAAAGAACAGAGGTCAGGAATGCATGCATTTAAATTAGGCCAAATATTAAAATCAGAACTGAAAGACACATCTGATCAGTATGAAAAACCAAGCAACTACACCTGAGGCTTGGAAATGTTGTTCACATTCAAATACTTATTACTGAAAAGAATTTATAAAACATAAACACTTAGCAGCTTTAGAAGCCAGCATTCTACATGGTAACAGTTTTGCCAACACCACAAACCATTTGGCCCACCTTGTACTTTTCCAGAATGCCTCAAATTTCAAGCATCTAAACCACAGAATTAGAGAAACTTAGCCACTCTATAAATTGGCAGGAAACAACAGGAATCCATCACATCTCCAGCTATAACAACAGTGTCAGGAACAGAGGCTGGGTGCAGCTAGGTTAGTCAAAATCCAGCCTGCAGAACTGCAGTTGTTATATGAAGCAATCCTGCTGGGCCTTGACCTCAGGAGATGAAGTGTCGAGCAAAAGGAAAATTTCTGCCCAGCCATCTGGGTGTAATCCAAGAAAGGATGTACTCATTTTATGTCCATTGCAACTTTAATCAATGGGCAAGAAAAGGGAATTTTGTTGCAAGAATATTATTTATATGTATGAAGTGTGGTAAAGGTTACTAAAGCGTATAGTTTTTGTGAAATGTTATATTTAGCTATAGATCCTGCAGTCATTTACTATTCAGCAGTCATCAGGTATTTCAGCATCACTCAAAACAAAAGGTCAAGGTTACTCATAATCTAAGTTTGCTTTCCTTGACCTTTGGGAAATTGGATTCTTCTTATACAAGAAGAAATTCTGCAGTATCCAGTAAATCACCAGAGAAGCTCGTATTTTATGAGGGTTTGGGCTTATTTTTGGTTTGTGTGCACTTTAACAGTTCAAAATTTTTTTGAGCTTTACACTTGGTCTGTCTTCAGAATATTTTCATATCTTCAAGCAGATGGAGGATAGCTGCAAAGGAGGATAAAGCCACCACTTCACAGAATATCTCTCACTGGAAACTTCAAGAGGAAGAAATGGGACAATGCTGTACCAACACAGTAAACTCCCTTTTTTTTTTCTCTGTTTATTCCTCCATCCTTTGATCCAATCCCTGAAAGCAGTATCTCAAGTTTCTTGATAAAAGTATTCCATTTTCTAAATTTTCCACTCTACTAAAGCTTCCCAATATAAGTAGAAAACTTCACCAAAGATGGAATAAAAGATTCTTTCCCTCCCTTCCAAGGCTTAATACAAACTGATACCGACTCATTTTATGCCAAAGTCAACCAATGATGCATTAATCCTTTGAGCTACGAAACACTAACTCTTGCCTATACAATTTTGAGGCAAAATACCTGGCAGGAGAACCATACTAAACTCATGGATCTTAGAACACTCAAAAAAGTTAACTGTCAAAAAAGTTACTGTCAGGACAGTAGAGCTACTCTCATTATACAGGCTGAAGCCAACACAGCAGGAATACAGGCTTTAGATTATTCTGCTGTTAACTTTGACAGCAAAGAGCTGCTTGTCTTGCTTAATATAAACCAAAAATATTCAGTGTAGGCCATCCAAAGATAAAACTGCAACAGCGCCTTTGAATTATTTTTCTACAGGGTTTCTAGCAACTAGCAGCTGCTCTGTGACTGAACAGGGGCATCACACGTGGTTCGGTGCAGTTGTGCTTCAATGAAGCAGCCTCTGAGAAGCCCCTGTAAAGGCGTAAGCAAACTTTGACAGAGACCACTGCACTTTGACAGAGAACCACAAAACCTGTTTTTGCATGAACGTCTCCAACTCTTTCAAGGAAAAACATAGTTAAAGCATAAGAAGGACTGAGAATCCTCAAGGTACAGTCAAAGGAAAACAGAGGTTGCTTTTCAGATATTTTTCCTCTTTGTCTATCCCAAGTGTTTTCAAAACAAAAAGGATGGATGACCACACTGCATGGTCAACAAAAAAGAGGAGAAAAATCTAAACCCTGTATCATAGATTCCTTTTTTTTCCATTATGGTCATAAGGATACCAAGTTCTGGTCATAGCCTCAGGAAGATCCCATATTTAAGGTTGTAAAAATGATTCAATGTTTCTTTTTTAATCTGTGTACTATGAAATCAACAGGTATGCTGCTTATTCCAACACAAATGAAACCAGAAGAAACATACATGGGATGACTTCTTCCTTCTTGAGGGAGACTCTTCACTTTCCAGTCTTTCTTGGTGTTGCAACAAAATTTTAAGTTGTTTAACTAGGAAGAGATAAAAACCATTATAACCAATAAATAATTACGTTTTTCGTTGTAATTGGTATCATTTCTAACAATGTTTAAACCATTTGCTTTCAGAGCAATCTTACCTGCATTACTGTGCTGCAGTTCCTGACTGGCTGCAGTGTCATCCTTGGCCCTGTCATCATTGTCACTGCCATCATCCACAGAGGACTGGTCAAATCCCGTGCCATCATCACCTTTTGCCAAGACATGTTTCAGCTGAGAGATGCTTTCACCGGCACGTTCTAAAAAAATCCAACCGTATAATTAGCCACAATAAACAACATAAAATAAGGAATTAATAAAGGCTGATATTTTAAATGGGAAAAAACATGAGATAACTACAAGCATTCAGCATGTGTTTAGCTTGACTGCCTGACCTAAACTCAGCCACTGGAAGCACTTATCTAATGCAAACTGCCAAAAAAACTACCATATTTGCAAAATATTTACTAAATGCTAATTTTTCAGAGAAGAGCTATATATAGCACCTTAGCCCCTCAATACATGAAGACACTGCAGCAGCTCAAGCAATAATACACTTGACCCTAAAATATTTCCTAGCATATGCACCTTCCATACTTTTCAATGAACCTAAAGCTCATGCTAAATTTTCTACAATATGCAGAACTGGAAACCAAGAAAAATGTTTTTGCATTTTAGTGATGCCATCACACATTATTACAAAGCAACATGTCACACAATGAAATAAACAGCTAAGTAAATTAGGTAACAACTCAGTAAACCAAGCACTATAAAACAGTTATTTAATAAAGACCGCTGACTTCTGAACAAGTGCGAAAAATAAACAACACCACACACTATTCTAGAAAAAAGACCCAATAAACACAACAGAAAACCTCTATCCAAAGAAATATAAACATTTTCAAGAACTGATTTACTGACAGATGATACAGTAAAGGTCTTATCTAATGTTCATTTTTTCCTTATACTCCTTCCTTAATTTTTTTATTTGATTCAGCTGACTTCACAAAAATCATAAATGCCATATCACTCTGATAAAGTTGAACCTTTCCAATATGCCAAGAAAGAAATTTGAGAGATTCGCAGCTAAGAGACGACAAATGGATTGGAAATCACAAAATATGGGCTTAGTTTTAGGGACAGATACATCTAGTTTGGACCACTGGACCTCAGAAAACTCACTTATTACTTCTTTTAGGTACAAATGCCCACAGAACAGCAATTTCACTCTTGTGAGCCAAGCTTATAAGGAAACATCTTCTATTGAGCAACTGCTACAACTAGAAAAATGGTAACCTTTCCAACATACATCTTTACTTAATTTTTACATGCTTGTCATTTCTAAATTGATATGATGCATAAATAACTAAAATTATTTCTTGTAACTAGCAAAAAATCCTTCAAATAATAATCTCAGTTAAGCATTTGCTAGGTAGAATTCAGAAGACATGTCTCAGAGTATAGGCTGCTGTAAAAATGTTAATAGCTCTTTTCTTCCAAATAGAAAGGTAAATAACACTTCAAGTCAGAAAACAAAAGCTAGATAAGTATTTCTGCCTCCACTTTATCTGTTTTTTCAAGTTCACATCATCTTGGCTGGAGCACTGAAATTGATTTTTTTTCCCCACTGTAATGGTTTTCACCATTTTCCCAGTCTTCTTTACTTGGTTGCACATTACCAACAGCTTATAAAATATAAATAACCCCCCAAAAAGCATTATATTTAAGAACATGTTCTCAGTCCAGTATACTGTCACTCTCTTTTTAGCAAAGCTGATTTCAATAATAACCTGACCCATTTCTGAACTATTAATCTTCTCTCAGAACTTATTTTTAAAGCCCAGTCACCTTATGGCTCACACCACCATTTCCGGTTACCCCATCCTTTAATGAATTTAATGTAAAAGAAGACATAAAAAAGCATATTTTAAACAGTCACAATTCAGTAAAACAAACTCAAATACCATTCACAAGGCAATGACTCAAAAAAGGAGGGTTTAGGTCAAATATTTCACTTTTGGCATACTTAGGCTCTTCATCCTTTCTTGAGCATTCCAGGATGCTATGAGGGCGGAAGAGCTGATTGAGAAATGGCAGAAGTATCTCACTGATGCAATAGCTCAGATATTTAGCAAACTATGTTGCAACCATTTGTAGCCAAGAAGCATTTAATTCATTTGAGATGTCATGTGGTCACCTGTCATGTGATAGCAGTAAAGTTCCTTCATCTCCCCATTCCCTGTAGATGCCTGCCACAGAACCCTGGAGTACCAGTATTTGTGCTCTAGCTGAGGGACAAACAACAAAACAAAAGAAACCAGAACCAACCAAGCCCATATATATTGAGAACTTCTCTCTCTTTGTAGTATTACAGCCTCTGAACTCCAAGCTATTACTTCATCCACAAAGTTAACAGAGATCGTCTTATGCTCTGTCCTCTTTTTCCACAAACACACAGGGCAGTAGTAGTGAAACACATTAAAATCATTATCAGTGGCACACTGATGCTAATTTTTTTTGACTACGCTTTCCTGCCTCTGAAATAATGTCACCACATTCTGGAAAGCATCATCAAGTACTTGCTTAAATTTCTTAAAATCTTGCCTATTTCCAAATTACTAATGTTGCTGTCATAGGCAAAACACTCACCACTAGGAAACTGGGAATTAGGAGGTCCCAGTGGTGTGGCTTTACATTCACCAGATACAAAAGATCCAACATTTACTTCAGTAAGAGTTGAACTGAAAGCCTAAAAGGGAATAAGTACATTACAACATTTTTAAATTTCCAAAGTAAGGAACATAATTTTGGGCATTAGGACGAAAGACAATGCACCAATGAATGGAAAGCCTATGGTTGTTGCTCCTTACAATGTAAAAATATTCTTTTTAAATAAGAAGGAAATTTTAAAAACCCACTGTGGATGCAAACTACAGGACAACAAAGAACATCTGCTTAAAGACAACATGATCAATTTTTTAATTAATTCAGAAGCAAAAAATTTTTAAGTGCTCCCCCATTTAATCTAACTTTTTCAGTTAAGCTACTCCTGTAATATTACATTTTATAGAATCATGGCCTCAGTGAAAACATACTGCAAAAACTGCTCCCATGCAGCACTATGATTTGCATATCAAAATCAATCAGCATCTTTCTTCTCAATGTCTTAACAAGACTCTACAAATAAAATCCAAATATATTCCTGTTCTATGATAAAACATCATTGAAGTGCTATTTCCTACCAGAACAGCTGAAGATACAATTGAAATTGGACTCATGTGGACTGAAACTTCAAAAAATAAAACTTACTATTAAGTTCTTTAGTTTTCAGTGTTTAAAAGGATCTGAGATGATTATGAAAAATGACAAGCAAGCACCCAAATCTGATGCATCAAACTCAATACATGAAAAAAAAAATCAGAGGAAGAACACTTGCCAAGTCAAAACAGGAAAAAACCCCAGAAGGCATTGAACCAGGTTAGCATTGCCTAAACAAGAGATGTTTTTTCAGGCCCTGCACAGAGCTCTTTAAAAAGAGTACTCCTTTAAATGAAAGCACAAAAGCTACCTCATTGATGAACTCAGAAATACCATAGAAAATACTGTGGGAGAAAAAGAACCAATCATCCAAAACAACAGAATTGCCTGAAAGACATGGAAAATAACTCCAGCTGGTAGAATCATTAAGCAGCCTAAACTGAAGAAAACAAATGGCAACTCTATGATAAGTCTGTCACCCAAACAGTCCATTAGAACAGTCCAGTTCTAATAATGTCTAAAAAACATGAAGTTACTGGCTATAAATTCAACAAACAGCATCTCTTTCTGGTATCTCAGGGTTCCTAATCAGCAAACAGCCTTAGAAAATTAGAGAAGGAATTACACAGATTCTTTAGGTCTTAAAAACACCCAAGCCAAACCACTGCAGAATTTTTGTAAAACAATAACTGACAAAACAATTAGACACGCCAGTGAAAAGAGAAAGATTACATCCATTTAAAGAAAATTTTCCTGTCCAAAATCAGATGAACATTTGCTTCTATGGGCAGCTAAAATTCTAAAATATTATATCATACACCTCTTCAGTCAAGTAACTGCTGAAAAATACTGAAATTGAGAATTTGGTTATAGGGTTTTTTGTGTTTAGCACATCTGGGAACTTACTTTACTTCCCTTTCTGATATGCAGATATTCTTTATTGGCTGCTGAACACAGGTATGCTACCATGGAAGTAACACACTGTATGACAGTTTTGAGACTATCCTAAGTATCCTACCTATCACTACCTGTGCTGCTAGGATTTTACATGCAGCAATGAGCAATAGCAGACTGTTCATTAGTCAGGCCTCAAAAGATCCTAAGATGTGTAAAGTGCTAAGCTGTTTCAAAAAATGAATCATTCTGATTTGGTTTCTTGGTCTCTATTGTTGCTTTGCATTATATGAGAAACAGCACAACTTCTACCAAGCTATCTTTAAAAGTGCAAGGTTCTCTGGAGCTGCAGCAGTCGTTGTCACGAGTTCCTAAACCATCCCTTTCTGCAGAGCATAAAGCATTTGCCTAAGCTCTAGAAACTCTCACATTTGAAAGCCTCATTGCCCAGTTCTTTTTGAGAGATTCTCTATCCTTAAAGAACATTTTATGTTTGGAAGAATACCTAGAAACACCTGCCAAATAAAAATTAAAAGCCTAAGCAAAAAAACAAACAAAAAATTTAAACTGTAATTCTTAGCTGCTTCAGTGTCACAGCTAACTTGTCATGATGGAAACTGGGCCACATACTCATTTTTCCTAAGATGGCTTTGACTTCTCATCTCTCCTGTTTTATTTTTGGAACCACATAAAACAGCCACAAAATGAAACTTTATTTGTAGTCTTACATTTTCATCTGTTTCTCTTAGAGCTTGCATCTCCATTTTCTGAAATTATGTAGGACACTGCACTCAGCAATGCAGTGGAATACAGAATATAATTTCCACAACATCCTAAGACAGACTTGAGGCAGACAAGTGTATGAGGCTCAGTACCTAAAAAGGATGGTTTGTCCCTCCTTTGCTCCTGCTCCTGTACTGTCTCAGGTCCAACAGTGAGCCAGTGCTCTTTACTCAAGAGGCAGTAAACATAAAAAAAGAAGATAATAGTTCTCTGTTCAAGAAACCAGAAATATGCTAGAAACAAAGAACTGGACTCCAAATAGTCTTCTCAATTTACTGCTGTTAAGAGCAAAGGGGAAAGTCACAGGAAGGCATCACGCTCTGCTCTTGGCAGTGGTGTAGCAGAAGGCCCACTGGACATCCACATTATGCCTGTCAATTTTCAGTTAATATGTACACAGCAGCATACCACTTATTCTCCTTTACAAAATACCTCTACTCCCTTGAGGAGAACTTCTATTAGAAATATTATCTCCTGAAGTTTTCAAGGTTCATTTGAAATGGTCTCAATTATGTGAAAGTTTACACAGTAACCTAATCATCACAACTGTACAAATACCACCCTCTTAGTACCACACATAGCATTAAAGACTCATTATACAAGGTCAGGAGAAGCTACATTATAGAACCTTTGTTATTTTATCAAAGCCTCTCTGACTCTAAGACCAATTTGGTCTTAATCAGGTTTTTCAGTCCAGATTTCTGCCCTCTGGCCACCAGACTCAGTTTACTGAACACTCAGGCTCCCTGTCTTCTGAGGGATTTTCCTTTGCAACAAAGGACACTGCACTGAAATAATCAATTACTCTTTGAGACCTTATCCACCCTTCCATCAAACTGAGTAAGGCTGTAAAGTGATTCTTTTGGTGTCCAGCATAGGTGGTGAAAACCTGTTGCCACAAGTTCAGCCTGCGTCCAGATAACATCAAAAATTACAGGCAGGTTAAGAATACTTTATTTCAAAAACACCAAATAATGCCCAAAGCATGCCACCTAAAAGTGCAGAACCCGGATGACAGGGTCATCCCAATGGGGAGAAAAATCTCAAGCTATATAAGAGAAATAGGTAAAGCATTAGATTTGACAACTTTGAGAGTAATGACGACCTGTTTGTCCTACAGTGAATTCCCAACACTGGTAGTAATGATGTGGAAAACATTGTACAGCTCAAAGGAGTTCAAAACTGTACATTACTGAGAAATAAAGAGGTTCTTTGAGAAATTTAATGAAACTTAGGTTGTATTGTCCTGTATTAGGGATTGTTTGTACACCACCATATTGATTTTGACTGAGAGGCACCCCTGGATGTATGAAATCAAAACTACCTTGGCATTGTATGAAAGAAAATTCTTGCTTCCAAAAATGTAAAAGGGAAAGGCTCACCAGAAATCCAGGTTATGAAATTATTTAATAAATATAATGGATCCAGTGTAATGGGATCTAGTCAGAAAAAAAGTTGTATGGAGAGAACACATGCATCCAATGTATCCATTAGATATGGTCAGCCCTGACAGTTGAACAGCCCTGATATTTGTCATCCTAACTGATCTGCGTCAACTGTTAGCTGCAGGTGTCAAGTAGCATTAGCATGTCCATCTCCTCTAGAGGAAAAGGAAATAGAAATTATTCCTTATAGTTCTATCTTCTGGAAAAAAAAGAAATCTATCGCTAATGTAAAGAACCGATACCCTTCTGAGAAGGAAGTATACTCTCTTGAGAAGGAAGTAAAAAAAATACTTGCTGAGAATCAAGTAGCTATTTAAAAATGTTTCCACTGTTTTATCCTTCTTTCTTTCTTCTTTTTGGCAATGTTGTTTCCTATGACACAGGAAACATCCCAACAGGCCATGTGGGGGTGCTGCGCGCAGAACACAACTTTTCGCTCCGATAGGTTCGCATATCCACAAACTATCCCCCGGCTTTTTTCAGAATTCGGACATTTACTTTGCCCCGCCAGTGACCGTCTGAAGGCTGGTAAAGCCCAGGCGTTCCGGCTGACAGATCCTGGTGCTCTCTGCCAGGCTATACGCCACGCTTCTTGGACAAAGTGGCAGGTATGAAAACGCTCGATGACATGGGAAACAAGCACTCTCATTGGAATCCATTTGTACCCTCATCTTTACCACGACTAGAATCCGGAGCTTCAAGGACGGCCAAAACCCCACACGAACCAAAACCGCAGCCGAAGCAGCAGTGGTCTGTCCTGCCCGAGCCGAGTTACTGTGTCACAGCAAGAACGGCGCCTGCGATCGGGCGCGGGGACAGCCAGGCACAACTTCCCCGCTGCGCGTCCGCCCCAGCCCGGCCGGGGCGCTCCGCGGGGCGGGGGCAGCCGGGCGCG